>JAQIWH010000234.1:0-61389 GCA_034695005.1 Cryptops parisi
AAAATAATTACTTTAAAAGCAAACGGTAACCAATGATATTGATCATACGAATACAAAAAAAAAGATTTCCAATAATCCAAATTTTGACGTTGCTTAAAGAAATCGTATTGAGTATCATGTAGGATGATATACATACTATATACTACATGATACCTAACACGATTTTTCTTCACTTGTTTCATGTCATTGTTCCGATACTTTGTTAACTTTAATGATAAAACTACTTCGCTTTTTTCTATCGTATGCAAACTAATGCTAGTTCGGCTGTTTTATTTAACGCTTAGTTTTGGACGAAAGAAAGAAAAAGTCGTCGTCGTCGTCTCCATTTAAAGATAGGTGAGTGTAATTTAGTGAAATTCTACTCCATCGATCTGGTTAAAACTTGAAACGAAGTGGTAGTAAGTGTGATGGGACATTGCCACGCTGCTTCGTACTATTCTTAAAGCTGTTCCCAAAGGATTGGAAGGCTCGTCGGCAACCTAAAGAAAAGGGTTTCGGATTTCCTATTTTCCCTGACAGCTCCAAAGAAAGAGAAGAAGAGGGGGACTACCTAACTTTGCTTGGAGTGTTGACAAAGCGTATCAAGTAGCACGTCCCAAATTAGCAACGCGGGAAAGGGTTTGTTGTTCCAAAAGTCGCCTTTTACCGGATTAAAAAGTTTGTCTGAGCGAAAACTTCCTACTACAGTCTATAGGCTTCTTGTGCGATTACCGAAATAGCAATTCGCACTTTTCCAACAACAAAGAGCTACAACTGCGTTGTTAAAATGAGAAAGTTGTATGTAGCCGAATCGTTTGCCCGAGGAGGAAAAGTGAACTCTTAATGCACGTCTGTGACAAGCATGACAAGACGGGGAGGAGGAGGAGGAGGAGGTTGAGATTGAAAAGCGAGGTTTCCATTTCTCTAGTGTCCGTGTGTAAAGGGTTAATCTGGCCTTATTTGCATGTCGTTCCTAAGAGGCTTAAAGCTAACCAAACCCCTGATGAATGATGCAGGAGGTTGTGTTTCGAGGGACATTGACGTGATGGCCTTCTCTATATAGCACGCGACGGCGACATTTTCAGCATTTCAAAAACACACACTGTTTCCACACTGCGCCACACCCTTTAAGTTTCTCTAAGCTCTTGCTTTTCTAAAGGTCACGCACGTTAAACAGGGATGATGCATCCTTTAGGATGCTATATACAAAAGAGTAACGACAAAGTGTTCCCCCTCTATACATAAAATCTCTCTCTCTCCCGACCGATTCTTGAAAGAATAATGACAACGCACGAACAATGGTCGTAGTGTTTAAGCACTTCACGATAAGAAATTTGCTCAAAGAAAGCTCGCGACAAAAGTACAAGAAAACGCCCTGTTTCGGGTGTCGATTCAAAAGTAGTTCCGCGTGTTGTAACGCAATGTTTGTTCGATAATGGTATTGTGCCCGTGAAGGTTATTGTCGGGTAAGAAAAAAACCGCCAAAGACATTTCAAATCCCATTTTCAGACATTACGAAAAGGGACAATTTCAAAGATTCTCGAAGAAATTCATTTCAAAGAGCTGCGTAAAATATCGGACACATGATTCACAAGACACAAGATCATGACAGTCCGGCAACTAATTCAATATCATCGATTTTAGAAATAGGCGAAGCCCTTTTTAATTCTTTACATCCCCCTTTTTTTATCAACGAATATGCTCGAAATTCATCGCCTTCTCGTTCAACTCAACTTTATAAAAGCATTCCCACTGTTAACTTTCCAAAGCATTATTATTTTCGATCTCCTTACAATAGCTTTAATACGTGGAATAGTCTTCCACTTAGAATTCGAAAAATGCTTTTTATTTGTAAAAAACATACCTGCAGCAATTCATCTTAGAAAAGCCTTGTTTATTCATGTGCTGTATTCCCATCATTCTGTTTAATGCTCTTTTTGTATTTTTAAATTGTTATTTTACACTTTTTTTAACAAATTGTATTGTCCCTTCGGGATGTATATATATTAAATAAAATAAATAAATAAAAATGGTTATTATTGGAGCGCGTAATACTGTATATCTGACACGTGGCTATTATTCTGCCGCAAATAAGATCACGATGCACGTAACCAGTGTTTCAATCCCGCTCGATACTATTGTTTACAGCACGCGATCATTCTTTCAAATGCTGCATGTCACTATTGTTTATATAAATTTCGTCTAAATTCCGTTTAAATTCCGCGCGTGATCATTGCTCAACTCCAACACACGAAGTGTTTAACACACGCGTAAATCGGATTTTTCTTTCTTTCGGCAATGTAACGAAGTGCAGTAGATGTAGACGTATCTTCCGAATCGGGTTTTTGGTGCGTGTGTTTCTGCTTTTCCATGTTGCACACCAAAGAGAAAAGTAATCTGGTGATAGCAATCTCGGTCGTTTGCAGACGTTGGTGCTTGTTATCGGTTAACTTCTCCACCAGACGCCACTAATGTTTCTTGGACCTTGATTTCCTTCCTTCCTTCCATTTTCTTTTCCCTCCTTTTTCTTTTACACGCTCTCTCTCTCTACATTCTTCATCCTTTTAGCACTAAGTTTAATTTAAGCAACATCTCGTACCAAAAAAGGAAGAAGGAAAAAAACTTCCAAGAGCCTTGTTTGAGAAAAAGAAATTAGCAGGAGTGAGAGCAGTGCCTCGTGAAAGAGACCGTTTAAAATTCTTCCATCAATCAACAGTTCCCAAAACAACAAGGAAAAAAAAACAACAACCAATCCATCACTAAATGTTTGTTTATTTATCCATTAACGTTTACCTTCATTCCATGCCCTACTGTTTGCAATGGCCAAACGATTGCTGCGAGTTTTGTTTACCAATTCATTACGTCTGTCGGAGTGATTCATCGGGACGTTCACATTAACGATTCGCGAAGAGGGATATCCATGTATTAAAATTCCAATTATCGCGAAATTGACGTAAGCTAGACAGTCCACGCGTTCAAATATTTAACTCATCCATTGTGTAATTTGGAATATAACGCGAAGGTGAAAATGAGTAAATGGCGTTCTCAATTTACAGTGTGTCCAATTACAGAGTGTGACAGTGTGTCAAAATCGGGAACTACAGTTTCTTGTATTCGCAGAATCTATTCACTACAATAGGTTCCATATTTATCGGACATTTTGGTATATTCTTTGAGACGTACACAGTCTCATTCCCCAATAGATCAATATTATGTTCGTAGTTCAAATCAAGGACAGGCACGCCCCATAATGTTTGTATTGCCGTGTCATATTCAGCAAAAATGAATATTCAGAACAAACAAGAATTCAACAGTCGATGAATAAACAAACCTAGGTAGCATTCGTTGCTATGAAGCTGATGGAACACAGTCAAAAATTGTTCTTCATCAATTATTTTAAGAAAAAAAACTTTAACCACTTTTCTACGTCCACCTGTCATAAACATACCTGTCAAACAAATATCACTGAAAAAATGTCGCAGTCTTAAAAGTACCACTAAAAGTAGCATAATAGCAAAAGTATCGATTTAAGAAAGTACCAAAAGCAATTTAAGACAGGGTGTCACGTCGACCTAATACCGAAAGTACCATCGTAATTAAAATGTCGTTATGGTTAGATTACCAATATATAATTGCTGTGTAAACTGTCTTGAGACGGAAAACGAAGTATCGTAATAGTATACTGAAAGTGTCGTTAAGTTATTAATAGCTTGATAGTTAAATTAGTTTTTAAAGTACCATAGCACTGGATGGCAATGCTGATAATGCCCTAGTAGTGAAAGTACCGACTAATTGAAGGGCCTGGTGTAAAAGGATGTTAGGTAACATTTTTATCAAAAATGACTTACTGTAGAAGCATTTTCGAATGCGATGAGATGCAATTCTACCCCCCAAACGCATAATTTTGAGCAGTTGAGATCTTTAAACGTATTTTCCTCAAAATTTTAAAAATGATACTTAGCATCTTATCACACTAGGCCCTTTAATTGTATTCAAAGCACAAGAGAGTATGATCGCATTAGAATTGAACATATCCTACGATGATAGAAATCAATGTACAATGTACAGTGCGACACAAAGTATCCGATACAAAAAGTACAAGTTGTGAAAGTGTCGTAGAATCTTTAAATTATCGTATCCCTTCATTCCATTGATTTCTGCATCAGACACTTTTCAAGTTTTATTAAAATACGGATTCCTCCCCTTACGAAAAGTCCCTTAAAGCTAACTTAAGCATACTGCGAGTGTATGTTGCGAGTGTATACCGAAAGCCCTTTTTGTTTCTAGAAAAGAATTTCGAGATTTACGAATCGACTTGTTACATTCATGGAATGTCTTCGTACAAAGGACACATTCTGGAAAAGATCATTTTTCTCGGAGAAGAGGATAAAGACGACGACGCCGAAAGAGATGAAAATCAATTTCGGATATTAAATTCGAATCGTGGTTTTCTATGTCGCGCTTCACTAGAGCGCATCATCATCGTTTGCACTCTTTAATTCTCGTTCATCATTTATTGAAAACGTTAATTCCCTTCGCCCAATGGTTGGCTTTCTTTTCATCTTTCAATTCAATTAGTGGAAGCCTCGGTTCGCTCGACCAGACTGACTATATGGGAACGAGCATGATTACATCTCCCCATTGGATTACTACTACCATCACCACTACTACTACGTCAACCAACCAGTTCGAGACTAACCTATAAAAGGCACATGATAGCAAACAAGTAACAACCCTCATTCGATAGATGTAGTCCAATTAGTAATCACTCGACGACACTGTGATATAAATAGACCTCGCAAAGGTGAGGGAAGAAGCAGAAGAAGAAGAAAAACATTCTGTGTGAGAGAGAGAGACCAATTTAAAACATAAAGGGGATCCGACATTAATGGGGAATTTGGTCTTTGAGGGTCTGTTTTTTTTGTGTGTTAATTTTTTTTTTTTGGTTGAGTATATTTATTTTTTATTGTTGTTGTTGTCTGATCTTACGACAACAGGATCGATTTTAAAGGAAAACAATACTCCATTTTGTCCCATAACAAAAACCGATTGGAGATATAAAAAAAAAACAACTATTTTTCCAAAAACAAACAAGAATTTGGACTTGCCCTTATATGTCGGTTTTGATTATATTTTTCTTTTCGTTTATTATTGTTGTGGGTATACTGTATATACCTACTTTCATATTATCCCTTGGAAAATCCATGTTGGTTTGTGGACATGTTTTATTCTCTTCCACACACACACACACACACTCTATTGCTTTTTTTCTTCTTTTGACTCATTTTGTCGACAAAAAGAGAAACTAGACAAAAAAAAAATGAAAGTTACCATCTATTGCAGATTTTAAAAGAGTGCCCGAAGAAAAACAAAATATTAGAAAAGAAACGTATAAAGGACGATATCGGTGAATTCGAAATACGATGACCCATAAAGGGGATTTAACTTGTACGCCAACTTTTTTCGGACTCGGGGGGTCTTTAAAAGAGAAAAGTCTGCTGCGCATGCGCAACTTCAACCCCCATTTTAAGTCCGAAATGAATAATTGAATGCCACGCAATGTTATTTGTTTTAAGATATCGGACTTTTCTTGATGGGGGTTTTCTTTTCATTTCGGTTAAGAATTTATTTTTCTTGCTCAAGAATACACTTTCTTGAGCAAATATACACAGTACTTCGAGTCGATCTTACATTATTTAATGTTCATTGTTAACCACATTGAAAATGAAAATGAAAAATAAAAATCAGCTCCCGAGTCTAATCAATCTTCTAATGTCACGAGAAATGAAAAAAAGGAAAATTATTTTGAAAAGTGGTTATAAAAAAAACTTGACCCACCCTATATCTTTTGTTGAAACGTTTTGGAACAAGTTGACAGAAAAACGAAATTACCGGTACGTGAAAATAGTGATCAATTATACTTTACTAGTATATAGCCCGTCAAAAATGACGGAGTTTTTTGTTTTTATTATGCAATTAATTGTTTTAACTCATGTTGCTTCGCAACATTTTTTACAGTTCTTTTATTGTTTCAACTCGTATTGCTTCGCAATAATCATTAGAGTATCGATTTCGGTATAAGTTTCGCCATTTTCACACAAGATGGCGCTATCAAAGCTAATGAGGAGGAGGAGGAGGAGCACGCTGCCATTTTACTAGATAGGTGTTCACTATCATTTTGTATTAAACTAGAGGTCCGTACCAATGGACGCATAGTGGAGTATTTTAGTCAAAGATATGGTTTAGTTATTCTGATGTTGTGAAGCTACAAAAAGGTACAGGGTAGTCCAAAAGTCGTGCACGAATAAATTCATGTCTATAATATGAAATGGTTTTTAAATTCATTCATATATTTTATGCTATATTTTAATATCAAATAAAATAACCAAAAAAGTTGTTGCAGTTTTTTCATAGTTACTTCCGTGAAAAACGGCAAAATTTATTGATTAACATTTTACAACACTTCTTTGGACCACATTGTACGATGGGTGTGTTTTGAAAAATCACTAGCGATCAGATAATTAACATATATTTGACTAACAGGATATGGACAGACATTTCGTTTAAAAAAAGCATGAATTCCACTAGTTACATGATCTTTTAATGATTTTTCGGATCAATATGTATTGTGGAAATTTCCGTTCCAAAATCACTGATGATCGAAATAATTGACAAACATTTGACAATATCAACGTTAAGGTCCACTCCACCGTAATACAAAGTGGTCCAAGTTTTGATGTGATTACTTGTTCCTTGTCTTGCAAACTTTGTTGTTACAGACCAATCAATATAACAGAAGCAGCAGCAGCAGCAGCAGCAAAGTAATGGAAAGTTCCCGTATGTCAGAAACACAAAACGTTAGTGTCTCAACACTCGCGAACCGGAAAGGGGGTTTGGGATGCTAATAAAAGTTGCCGCTGTCTCTACCAATAAACGTGATTAAATTTCATCCTTGTTAAAACGAGCGACAGTTATTCGAATTTTGCATGACAAGTCATCTAAGCATTTGGTCGTCGTCTTGGCACAATCGCCAAGAACACCACTTTCTCCAGTCTCTTTCTCTTACACACAATCGATATTGGGTTGTCTAGTATCAGGAACTACGGAGAGGGGGTGGCTTGAGTCTCTTTTGCACGGGGACTCAAAGGGTTGGAGGCGAGAAGAGGGACATAAATAAAAGCGAAAACGACACGAACAAATCCACCGAGTTACCTCGCCATGCGATAAGTGGGCTTGATAAGAAATTGAAAAGCGAACCGAACGGACGTCTACAAAGTGCCAAAGTGCGACCCTTCCAGTGTAACAAAAAAAAAATACGAGGGGACAAAAATAAACACAGAAAACAACGTCGCGACTTAATTTTTCACAAAATGGAAAAGTTGCTTGCATGGACTATAAAACAACAACAACGTCATAACACCTTGAAAGTAAACAAGAAGTTTGGAGATGGTAAGCAAAACCTCTGTGGAGATTGGAAAGTTCCTTTGTTTTAAGAGATTCAAGGAGGAACACACTGTCGATTTATGCACTTTCTTTATGCTCTATGTACGCGATTTTGCAAAGACGTATCTCATATGTTCGTTATGTGAAAGAAAATTCGGTACTATACGATTTTGTGCGGTGATGTAAGCAAGAACGATTGGAATGGTAAGAACTCAAGAAACAGGGGTAGGAAAGTCCCCTTCGTCTTCAAAGATTAAAATAACAATATACTATTGCGTTATGTGAGCTATTGTGACAGCCACACACTGTTACTGATCACAATGTGTGATCAGTGAAATCGCTTGGCGATATATCATACAGGTTCGTTTATGCGAGTTCCTTATATGCAGTTTTGCTAATAAGCGACGTGCGAATTTCTAACAGATTTCCATCAATAGCTATAAAAAAATTTGCTATTATGCGATTTTGTGTTGAAGTGCACGAGGTGAGTAAACAAAATGTTTGCTACTCTTTTGAAACTTCATGGAAATTTCGAATAATGCAATTTTCATGCAAGGTTTTTTTCAGCACATAACCCTCGCATAAATCGAAAACCTTGACTTTATCTTGTTTTAAAAAACAAACTAATTTCAAATAAGCAACATTCAGTACTGAAGTTGTAACATGTCAGATCAAAATTTTACAAATCCAAGTAACAGTCCAATCATTTGGAACATTCCATAATAATCATCCCACATGTCGTTTTCATACCAACGACATCTCGAAATCGTCATCACAACAACAACGTCTAATCGAATCTTTGATGAATTGCGTGCAGATGAAGCAGCGAATCTCTAGGAAATTGTGTTTATCGAACTTATAATTGGATAATTTCGAACTTTCCAATAAAAATAAGTCAGTCTCCAACAAGCTCGAATGCGGTTTCTGCATGGAAAAGAGCGCTCAGGTGGCATTAAGGACATTTTAATTTCATCTCAATCTTACTTCTTGGAACTTCCTTAACAACGTTTCCAATTTCCGTCCAAAACGAAGCAAAAGATAAAAAAACATGCAACACCTCCTGTACTGTGCCTACCACCCTAAATTTTCTTCTAAGAATTAGGGGAAGTAAAAGAAGAAATTTAGGGAGAAGCATTGGGGGAGAAAGACTTTGTCCTCAGCTGTGCTATGCATTTATTTTTCTCTTCTTCCGGAACTCTGAAACCGGAGCTGAGAGAAAAATTGAACGGAAAAGTAGTATTAAGAGAAGAGGGGAGATGATGAACAATTTTCGTTTGGAAAGCAAACAGGAAAGACGAGAATGTGTAAAGCAGAAAACGGTACAATGGTTTTCTTTCTACCATCATCCCTGTTTGCTTATGTGACGTCATGAACAGCCTGCGACTCGACGCAGCATTTTATGAAAACTAAAAGACAATGGTTTGGAACATAATCGTCCAACCGTTCTCTTCCCCCCCCCCCAAAAATACTGATGCAAAATAAAGAAGAAAATATCTGAAAGTTTAAAGCCAAAACCTTAACTTCCTATAAAATGCAAAAGTTTATTTTTGTTTTTCAAAGAAAAAATAATTGTCTATAAAAAAAAGTTCTGTCTGGTTTAGAAGTTATCCTCAAAATAAACAATAATTTTTAAAATTCTCAATTAGACTTCTTTGGACGTTTATAAGAAAAGAAATTCTCCTCCCAATCGACTGGAACGTGCAATAAACTTTTCTTATTCGAGGTAAATGACAGACAATGGAGTATTAAATAGTGGTAAATGGTTGTTGTTAGTTGTCGGTATTAAATTACACCAAGCACGGGGTAAATCATGATTTATCATGACATGTAACAAACAGGAGAGAAAAATCTCATCTTCGTGGTTTGATTTATGGTGTAGGATGAGCTATTACGGCCCTGCAGCAGCAGTGTGTTTTGGTACCCACTCGCTTAAACCTGATGTACTGTGTACACGATCCACCGAGAGTCGTAAATTAACGTGATCAGTGGCATCAAACATTGTAAGATCTACTAACATGGTTAAATTTCCTTTAAATCTATCCCATTGCATTGTTACCTTTAAGAATCTCTTTGATTGCTGACAGGATATCATTAGGTGCTCGTTTTGGGGGGTTACACGATCTTATAACGTGGTGTTTACTGTTTAATTACACGAATGATGTTCTATGCACACGATTTAAAGGCACGATGTTGTGGAACAACGTTTATTTCTATCATTGGGATTGCATGAATTGTTTAAGCACAACGCGAGACTAGAGTAGTGTTTTTGCACATGCTTATCATAGTGTTGTAGTAGTTAGTTGAAATTAAATAAACCCGCCAACTCTATTTTGTAGCGTATTGTTGTAAACGCACGCTATATACTCTTCAAAACAATGGCTTCTTTTGAAGCCATTCATTGAAAACGTGTTGAACCCAACGCGGAAAGCAAGTTTGGTTCAAGAGCTTAAAGTCGCTTGTTTTGAAAGTGATAACGTGCTGTATACACTAAATTCGCTATGTTTTGATGCAAGTCGCTTCTAAACGTGTTTTTCGCACAGTTTAAAATGTTTTGTAACGCGAGACCAGAACAATGTTTTTGCACATGTTATTACATTGTTGTAATATTTGAACTTTAAGTAGCATTCCATATTCCATTGTTGTAATACACGCGTGCAAAACGTGTTGAAACATCGTACCAGAATCATATTTTCAACGCGGTATACCGTTGTGGTTTTTCAAGCGTTAAGTATGCACTAACCTCTATTGATCGTTGCTACACGACTATACTGTAAATCGATGAATCTGCACTTGTACTTTATTTTTGCAACGAGGTCGATCGCTGATTAACAAACACAGTAGCTCCCTTACATGATGATGGCAACATAAACTATTACAACACATCTATCTTCCTTATCTTTGAAAAACAGTGTTGTTATACTTGTTGTATCACAATTGTTCGAAAGTTGTTGTACAACCAACTCCTTAAAGGCAACTTTTGTGTCACTCCAGTTTCATCGTTCCCTAATGTCCTATAGTCTTTTTAAGTACCGGGCTATCAATCCAATGCGGTTCCTGCCGACGTAAGAGACATTTTTATATTTTGTATAGTAGCCTATATCTACGAAACGCTTATATTACATCCGTTGCTACTGGCAACAGTAACTACACCACACCCTGTGACCCGAGCACATATTTTAGATGCACCGTTATCGTAGCCCCAAAACGTAGAACTACCGAACCTCGGTAACTAGATCCCGTTAGTGTTTGTTGTTGTTGCTCGTAACTGTTTCTTGGTCGTGGAAAAGAACATCTCCCATCTTTTCTAGAGAACAAGCCAATAAAGATATGCTTGCAGTAACAATTCCAATAAAGGGGCTTCTTCTTTTTTCTTCTCTGCCACTCTCCAAGAAACCTTCTTCGTGTCAGCTGAGGCGAAATTACTCGAGTGAATGGCAACTCGGATTTTTTTTTTATGGACGAGATCTTTCTTTGCCGTATGGTCACGAAGGGACCCTTATATGACAATAACGAACCCACCGAAGAAGAGAAGAAAAAATAAAGATGAAGAAGAAGAAGAAAAAATAATTCCAACCTTACGCTCGAGAACACCACAGACGAAGGATTTACACGAGTGGCAAAAGTCATTTTGGCTCCCAAGATTAACAACAACAAATTTGTGATTGATTATTTTTTTCTCTAATTAAATCTCTCACTTTCCTGCCCGTGTAAACATCCTTCTAATTAAAGATCTTCTTTCTCTCCGCGTAAACAATGACCTCCTCATTTCGACACGAACCCCATAAAAAGAGAAAGTTGACGTCGTATACTCGGAACTTCACAGCAGGTTGTTTTCTTGGTACAACATGTAAGACCCAAACATTTGAGACACTCAAGAAGAAGAAGAAAACCTTTAAAAACACTTTTCTTTATACTTTTTTTATGCTTCAATTGCCCTTAAGGGGTCAGGTTTAATGGAGCCCTCAGGGTTATTACTCGTCGGATGTGAACCCTTTGAACCCTCGTGAGAATGGAGTTTGAGTTTACAACAAGAAACTTAAAAAGAAGAAGAAGAAGAAAAAACGTAAAGGGAAAAATCATTCCTCAACTCGCATCACCCTGAGGCCAAGAAACAAGCCCGCAAATTAAGAGGTTTTTGTTCACATTCACCTGCGAGAAAATTAAATTAAGTCACGTGATTCGCAGAGAAAGTTTATCATGCATTGGTTGAGCGCCGTAATTACCCGAGACCGAGCAATTGACCTTAGAGACAGGAGACGGGAAGAACTGTACGCGGATAGGGAATATCGCACTACATTATACTCGGAAACAAATACGAAAAGAGGTTGAAATTGAAATTATCAACACACCAAACCTCAAAGTTTCGAATGTAACGCGCACCACTCGCATCAAACATCAAAGACGTTTCATTGTTCTTTGGAGATCCTGGACACACACACACAACACTTTTATTGTCATGAAACGTGTACGGAATAAATAAATAATTCAAACTTTTCCTACAAATTTTTCCCATGTCATGATGACGAAGTGCGTATTACATCAAAGGGTGCGCTGAACGCGATTCGGGCGAGTACTTCGTGGATTATTATTATATATTTTTTTTTTGGAAATTCGCCGAGCCCCTTGTTAAATTTATCTAGATTAATTGACTCCCTTATTTTTAACTTAATTTTTTAAAAAATGTATACAAATTTGTAACTAATTGGTAAAGTTTATCAATTGAGCTACTTTCGCTATTGTTTTCACCCAGTTATAGTTCAAGACTGAAGGTCCGCCTAGTCACGAATGTGACTACCACGTATTCCCCCTTTCTCCTTTTTGCTTTTACCATAATAATATACACAGCATAATAAAAAAAAGTGGGAACGTACGCCCGCAGATTGGAGCCTTTTAGTTATAGAGATTGTTAATACTTATGACAAACGATTCAGTAAATCCGAATAATCTGCTCTGTAAAAAGTACAATATATTAAGTATAAACACAGTATTGATACTCCTGTTCATAACTGCGATAGTGGAGTGCCACTTCTCTATCACGTGATTCTTTGTTCGACTTTCGAGTTTTTTAATTTTTTTGTTCGACTTTGAAACTCAGATTTACCTCGATTATTTTGTTCGAGCTTCGAGTGATTCGAACACCAACCCGAAGTCCGAGGGTTCACTCGATCTTTTTAGTAAAATATCATTTCGTCAAAATAAATGATGGACTTTTTTTTATAATTACATCGTTCATTTTTTATAATTACATCGTTTTTTTATAATTACATTGGTTCATCGTATAACCGAGCCTCATCGTTAGTGTTGTGATTTTTAAGTGCAGCACTGAAAGTGTCAGAGTGCGTTCTTGACTCGATTTCTGAAGGAATCAATCATAGAGAGAGGTGCAATATTAGACCATGTTAGTTGCCCTTTTTTGCCCTTATATCCGTGTTCTGCACTTAAACACGACTTTTCCCCAAAAAATCACTTTATGGCCCCTTTTTTTTGGTCTTTTTAATGACTTTCTGAATACCAATGAAAATCAATCTCAATCCATCAAACCTTTCTTCATTTAGAAGCAAAACAACAAACGAAATGACCTAGAGTTTCGAGTCAAGTATTTTCCTCTTGTTTTTGTAGATGTGGAAAGGTTCAGTGTGTTGAGAAAATTTCTTGTCGACAACAGGCAAAGATTTTTGTTTCAGAATATTGAAATATTCCTTGTAAAATAGTGTAATTTTTAACTGATGGTCGGAAACACATCAAAAAGATAAAAAATAATGAATTAGTATTGTTGAAATACAGACATATTTGCACTTATTTTGTTAATTCGGTGCACTTTTTTATGCTCCTATTTTTTGGGGTTTTTTTTGCACTTAAGATTCACAGGCCTACTCGTCGTTAAGAAATTGGCAGCAAACCGCTGATTGAATCCGGAAATAATGACATAAAATTACTAATGTAAACCGTACAAAAAAAAATGAGTTTCAAAATGAAATATACAATGTTGGCACGAAAATGCATTTACACGTTTTTCCTCCTCATTTTCATTTCTCGCGCTAAATAATTCGACATTACACGCCAAACAGTGTTGGAATTAATCCCGCGAAACCGACCACCATCGATCAATGACGTTAATTAAATCCAATATTTGACATGATAATTTTGCGCCGATCAACGGTTGTGTCACATTCAAAATCGCGCATGCTCACTTTCAATAAATTTTCCACCTAAAACTTTCCGAATATTAGTGACGTGGCATAAGGTAACGTTTGTTATGACCGATGCATTATTTATTGAAATTTTAAACCACCTTTGGCCAAAACCCATTTTGTCCGATTGCAAACGTAACACTATACTTAATGCAGATCACCGTGGTCAGCGATAATGAACCACGCCTCACCAACTATGGATCATAAGATTTCGTTGCAAATCGAGTGGTAACCAACTCGACGATCGATAGATGGCGTTTAAACAGATGGCGCGTCGGAAGGTGGTTTTCCAATGGTTTGGTAATGAGAAGGAATGACATTCAAGAAAACGTCAACGACAAGTTTCGAGGGTTTAAAAAAACAGTCGAGGTCTACATGGTTGATTACATTCAACGGCTTAAAAGGCTTACTTTGTGTCATCTGAGAAACTTCCCGTTCCTCTTTAACGCTCCGTTTAATTCGATTTCACGCCACCCAATCAATCGCCATCGACAGCACTATCGATTATGAGCCTGCCAAAGTCACGGTTCTATGGGTCAATCCCCTCGACGCACTTCAGTGTCGCCATTAATCACTGTTTGTTTAATACGAAGGAAAAAAAGTTCCTTTTTTATCAACCATCAAGCGAGGTATTCGCTGTAACTTTCACTCGAATTCGACAACACATATTGTGAGGAGTGAAGTTATGGAGACGTCATGTCAAACGTTTTGATCATACTGGAAGTTGTTTATAGTCACAACATTGTAACCTGTAATTTTTAAGATCGTAGTTACTGCCATCTATAGTAGTTTATGAGAATATACTGTACAAAAAACTGATAAAACGAGAAACGCATAAGTCCTTCGCGCAGATAAAAAACCCCATTAAGTTCAATGTAAAAATAAAAATCGCATTTATAAATAAATTAATCAAAAATTGCAGATATCAAGAATGGAATTACTCAAAACACGTATAAATTGAATATCGAATTACTCAACGATCGCATGAATTTTCATTCGCATAAATCGAAACATGCAGAAATAAAAAAAGTTTTTTTTTATTATTATTTACAATGTGTACATACAGTATATTTGTATATGAAAGTAGCTAATATGAAGAGTATGCTTAGAAAAAGCATTTTTAATGTACATATTTGTTTCGTGGTTTTAGAAAGTACTACATCGATGCGACTTTCAATCGAGTTCGGTTTACCACTATTGGGAGGGGTATTTGGTTAATAGAATAACAGAGGTTTCAATAATAATAATGGAGGACATTTCGAGCATTTATTTTGAATCCTCCCTAAATTTAAAAAGAGACATTTTTGAAGATTTCACCTCAACTGGCTTTTACTAGGCAGAAGATAGCTATCGATTATAACTTCAACTTAAGCTCGTGTTACAAGTGTCTGGTTGGATACATTTGAAATAATGTGCAGAGTTTCAGCGATATTGGAATGACATTTCAAGAATGACACCACAAGATTGTTAAGTGTATTGTTTTGAGAATCCTAGGTTTACTCACACCGAAATATGAATCGATGTAACATTAATTGAGTTTCAATGCGCTGCTGGTAGTATTTGATACATAGTCTATCGGAAGTGTCTGTGTTTGGTGATAATTGAAGGACATTTCAAGCATTTCTATTGTACTAGATTCCAAACAGATTTTCAAGTGGCCAATGTTTTACGCCCGGTCGGTAGGAGGAGCACCATTGGTGTAACTTTCACTCGAGTTCAAGTCACTTGTATTGGAAGAGGTACACTTAAACGACTCGTCCTGTCCCAAGTTTAGGTTATAATGGAAGGACATTTCAAACATTTCTTTTTTACAACCACAACATATCATTTTTAAGAATCCTAACTCAATTAGTGTTTTACTGGGTAGAAAGTACATCCATGTGACTTTCAATCGAGTTCAGATTACAACTGTCGGGAGAGGTATTTAATTATTGTAATAAAATACACGGAGTTTTAAAAAATAAATAATTAAAGAACATTTCAAGCGTTTCTATTGTACAAGATTCCAAACAGAGATGGCCATTGTTTTACCGGGTAGGAGTAGCGTCATCGGTTTCACTTACACTCGAGTTCAATTCGAGTCACTTGTATTGGACGCTTCAACGACTCGTCCTGTCCAAAGTTTTGGTTATAATGGAAGGACATTTCAAACGTTTCTTATGCACCGAACACAGATTGAAAAGAGCGATTTGGAAAATCCCTAACTACTTTTTTTCGGTAAACTGCCATTCGAAAGAATCACTATAGCGCAGGTGATATAATCTCAAACGCGAAAGCCTATCAATTTCCTAATCCCTTTTTACTTTTACGATTTTCAACGTTTCCACCTTTTACCTGGTCGTGTTCCAACCGATTTTACGGCCATCGTTACTGTTTTTATGTGGAATATTTAGGTTCCCATTTGAGTTCTTTGCCGTCCCACCCCCCCTATAAAAAAAAAGAACCAATCTGGTGTGGCAACACGTTTCCTATTTTGATTTACGCCTAGCTTATGATGATCAGCTTGTTTTTCTTTTCCTACTAAGGTTGGTTGGTTGTGTGGATATTTCCAATTTTTTAGTCTGTGCGTTACCCCTGTAAGAATTGGGTATAAATCTTTGGAAAAATTCGATGGGGGAAAAGAAGCGCTCTAATCTGGGTGGGATTTGACTGGTGGCAAAATATTTGCCGCCCAACTTTTATATATACAGTTATACAGTAGCACTTTTATGGGAAACATGTTTACGACTTTGCATCGACCATTTTGGAAGCTGTTATTTATCTATAAATGGTTGGTGTAGAGTGAAGTTTCCGAAATAGCATCTGCCAAGTTTTATTTTTCGTTTACCTTGTTCACTTTTTTGCCAATTGAATTGAACTGTACCAGTATTCCAAGAGAGTCAATATTGTTCACAATAACCCGAAACATCATTGAAAAGGAACATTGTAGCAAAAAACAAGCGTTGCAATTAAGTAACACGATAAAACTAAGCTTGAAGATAGAAAACTTCAACTTTATATGGTTGTAAGTTAAAATTCGTTATTGAAACAAAGTGTATTTAACTTTTGTTCTAACCAAATTTGTTTTGATAATTCTCTTATCACGTGGTTTCCTCGTCAATATTTATTCTAGTTTGTTGATTTCCACTATCTAGCACAAATATTTTCAAATTGTGTCGTCTCATTCTATGCGCATCTCTTAAATAAATCATGAACATAGCCATATAAAAGTTCATTCCTCATACAATCCAAATATTGTTCGTTATCGATTTGAAAACTTTCTAATTAAATCATTAACCAAGCTGATAACACATTAAGTTTCTTATTATTCAAATGGAACTGCCCACCACCATTTTGAAGCCTCGCTATTTCTAAAATGTTATTGCTAAACACTTCGTCTAGTTAACGCGAAGCCAGTGGGAGAATCGTCACATTCGGCTGCTGCAAGACGATTTAATATCGAAATTTAATCTGAAGAACTTGTCTGTTATTTGCCCACCATTATGGAGTATTGTTGTTCATGTTCACTAACCTAAACTGGTGGGTATCGAAACCAGTTTAGGTTATTTAAAAAAAACACTATATAAATGAGTGTAAAATTTTAAAATAAATAAATAAAAAATAAAATAAAACATTTTCAAATAAATGAAATACGTTTTTTTAACTGGCCTAAACTGGTGTTTATACCCATACAGACACGTGGTGTCCTCATACCGCTGGTGCGGAGCAGAAAACTGACGAAAGTCCCAGTTTTATATATTAGATGTTGTCATTTTATTGTTCAAAACTAACTATCGGCACGTGCTCATCGATTACAAAATTTGTTACACAACAGGATACTCATTTCTTTAGACAATGCGACATTTTATTGGCACATACACGTAGTTAAAATGATTTTATTAGTGCTATTAAATCTTCCGTCATTTTTTTTTACACTACAACTACTGCAAGCGTTTGAGTTAGTAAACTTGTAATACAGTACGGTAGGCCCATAGAACTTTACAGAAACAGTGTTGTAAATACTGACTATAAATCGTTCGTCATTATAACAAATCTACAAAATTGTTATTCGGTTTTAATTGAAAGAAAGGTAACCAAAATAAGAATTGGTGCTTTTTAGACTACCAAGAAAACAAAAACTAAATAATAAAAAAACTAATGAAACTTTATAGCTTCGGAATGAGTCGTAACATAGTTCGTCTTTCACGAAAATAACGTGTGTTTGTGTATATACTATATAAATATATAGTTTTAGTATTCACAATTGTTAATTTTATTACTTGTTGGGAGCCATTAAAAATAAAATAGAAACCTAACCATAACTGAAATAAACACTAACTCCAGCCGACTAAGATGGAAAACCGTTGTCTGCTTTCAGTTCAACGGAAACGACGACATAAATTTGTAATTTTTTTTCGAAACCCATTTTCTAATTTGATTTTCCATTTTTACTCTATACGTATTATAAATAAATATATATATTTTTAAAATTTGTTGGAATTGCGCCTTGAGCTGCCAAATGTGACGAATGAAACGGTAATTGCGTTCAACAGGCCATCGTTTGTTTTGCTCACTTTTGCTTCATTAGCCAGCAACATCTTTGCGAGATTATTAAACAAACTCACTGACGTAACAAACAACACTTTCCATCCCTAAACACACAATACAAACTCCCACTTTCATATTCATGAAAAGAGACAGAATTTTCGTCATTTCATCAATGTACGTTAATGAGTTTTGGCCATTTCAAGAAACGACTTATGTCAACATTGTCCTCTTTTTCGTCATTATACAAAACAAAACTCGCTAAAAGAAACAAAAGTTACCTTTTTTTTTGGGAAGTTACCTTGAGTCGTTTTTTATTTCCTAATTTTTTTTGGGTATATCTGTGTACTATAAATGGTAATGTATCTCTATAAAAAAAATACAACTAATTTTTTCCTTCATTTCGGTAAAGTTGGATTTCTTTTTGTCTTAGAAAGGAAGCTATAAAAATGTTAAATTATAAAATAGGGAAAAAAAGATACTGTATATAAAGGAACTAGCCAATGGCTGTACCGAAGTACAAAAAGAAACGTTAACAAAGAGTACGTGGTTAAACTTAAGAAATAGAAAAAGTAAAGTCAAACTTTAGTATCATGACAGTACAGTAATAATAATGAGTTTTAAACAGTGCAATGAAGTAGCCTACTTGATGATAAATATTCGGAAAATGACAAAATTTAGAAAGTAGACTATTATAATTTTCGGTAATAAATAAATAAATGCTTGTGGATTGAAACGAAACCAACAACTCGTTCATCTTAAAATGGGATTTCCACTTTTGTTTCAAGAGAATTTTTCTTTTTCTTTTGGGAAAAAAAGAAAATGGTGTCTGCGAAAAACACTCTTTAATCCCACGAAATTAAAAGCCACAACCCCTTCATTCAATGATAACTAAGGCGTCATTGCATTTATTCTTGGTGCTCATAAAAAGTGCATCAAACACAAAAGACACACACTTGTCACGAAACCAAAGCACTGTACTGTCCTCTTGGAAATGTCACGCGACTCTACACTTCCCTAACTCATTTTATATATATATATATATATTTAGTTATATATGAAGCTGCTTTAATATCTTGGTTGGAGCGACATAAAAATTTAATTAGAAGACGACAAAAAACGTAGCTGATGGCTCAGCGACGAGACAAAAGTTCCAATTCTTTTCTGTTGGTTTATTTAATAAATGATTTTCTTTTTTTGATAATATACCATTTTTTTACAGTACATAGGTTACCGGTGATGTATAGAATACACACATTATATACAATGCCTAGCCTAATTTGGCAAAGTATTAAACAAACGTTGTATACAACTGTTTAGGTTAGTTTAAGAGAGTTGTCAATATCGCTTCTAACGAACAATTGGATCTAGCTTTAAACATCACCTAAATTCTTGCTATAATGTTCATTTCCAATGCTAATTTCATACATTGTCTAAACCAGGTGTGTCATTCTATGCAATGCCCGGATTCTATACATTGCCGATTACGTGTATTTTATTTATACCGCATACTGCGTACTATATATACCAATGCTGTATCCTACTTTATAAAATGCTGTCCTCGACTAATGTTTCCATAACAACAAGTGAAAACGCAAACAACCATTGGGGGCAGTGTGAATATTGCTACCCATACAGTGATTGGATGTGCAGCAAATTCCAAACTACAAAGAACATTTTTTTTTCGGTTTGTGGTAGAAATACAAATGACATCATTTAATCGTGAAACATTTAAAAATGACTAATTGACAAATTTTTACTAGCATTTATACAGTATATAGCGTGGTTAACAAAACAATTGCATTTACAACTTTAATACTACGGTATTGTAAATGATTGGAAGCTGTAAAGATAATGTTGGATACCCTTTATACAGAATATACCACTGACTGTATTTATATATATACATACACACTCACACACTTGTATATCTACATACACACATAGATCTCGGGGGTTGTTTTCTCGTTGACATCTATTCAATTTCGCCCAAGCGATTTATCTTGTTGGTGTCAAATATAGGAACGTGTGCCGATTGCCAAAAAAACACACAAAAAAAAACAAGAACAAAGGTAGTAGCAGGACGTGTCTTTTTAATCGAATCATCTTTCTAAAATTAAAAATCCCAATATTTCTGTAAAAAAAAAACGATTATGTAAGGCCATTTGCCTCTACCATTTTCAAGGTGTGGATCAGAGCCAACATTCTTTTAGGTGCGCAAAATAAATAAACGACTCTTTTTAAAAAGTGTCCGCTTTTAATGTATCCTACGACAAGTTGGCTTCACTCCACACGCCACCCTTTTCTCTCTCAGCTATTTAGCAAATTTTTTTCTTGGCACTAAATCTGGAACACAGAAACTATGGTTAACTAGTTAACTTCCAATTAGTTTTGATGATAAGCTGTTATTTTTTTTCCGGAGGCTTCCTCAATAAAAACATTATCGCGCCGTGCTATTTGTCATAAGGTAGTGTACTTTGGTTAAGAGGATTGGGAGGGGGGTGGGAGGTATCTAAAACCCCTTTGAGCACCAACGTCAAACTACTCTTCCGCTAAATTTAGCAACTAGATCAAAAGAAAGGAAGAGAAAAATAAGATGAAGATGATCGAGTGCACGACTGCCTCATGTCAGTGTGGTGGCAGCAAAGCCTTAATTACAGAGCCACCACAGTTACATCACAAAGTTCACTTCTACCCTAGAGCACGTTCTTCCATCCAATTTCGTAGACACTCTGTAGACGTTTACGACCGAGTCTCGACTGTCGTTTACGTTGCAACGAACTCGACGACGATGGATTTGGATTGGCTGGAAATTTTCCAACGTACAAAAGAAGAAAGAAAAGGGAAGAAAAAAAAACATAATATAAAGTTTGGGAAGAACTTTTCCCTCTTAGGTTAGCAAAAAAATTTTTCTCGGTCATTACACCACAAATTTTGGCATTTATTAAAAAAATATATATAGAAAACCCTACCAGCGCATATAGACATGCACACGTAATCGTGTATAATGAAGGTCCCCGAGTTATGTGAAAGTTACGTTTTGCGAAAATCACGCATATTTTCATGAAGTGGTAAAAACTGCAGCTGACAATTCGTTCAATAACTCGTACTCCATTGCATAAATGAGGTGAGAGTGTAAACAGCTTATTTGTGTCTCTCAAACTTTTCATTTTTCCCTGCCTTTTTTCTTACATGATGAAACCTCTAGCAAGGAGGCGAAATGTCGTAGGGTATAAAAAAAATCTAACAATTTTTACTGGGTTTACTTTTAGACTCCACGTGGTTACCATATCAAACACGGGGTTTACTTTTAGTTACTATAAGAGTATAACTTGTATATAATTACGCAGATCTGTTATCATATCTCTCCGGAACGCTTTTTGTTTACAACACAATTAATGTTGCGAAGCAACATAACTTTGATTATGAGGTTTACTTCTTGACTTGACGTGGTTACCATACCAACCACGGGGTTTACTTGTATCGTTAAGAAACAATACAACCTGCACGTGTTTTACAACAATGAAACAGTCGGTGCATCGAAATGAATCACGAGCATCAAGGATTAATTTCACAACACGCGCAAGGTGATAAACAATTGGTAGTTAACAATCCAACTTCATCACAACGAATGAGACGAAATGTTAATACAGTAATATGTGTCTCTTTCAACTCGGGGGAGCTACTAGAATCGGAGTTCTCAGCAATGACCTCGACCTCTGATCGTAGGAAAAACACAAAAATTGATTTCGCGCGGTTCCAAATTAAAAGGACCAGTCAAGGTGCTGAAACGTCCAATTAATTATGGTCAACCGACGAGCTGACCAACCGAGCAAACTCCCTCCTAATCTTACTTCCTAAAACATGAAATCGATAGGGAATGTAATAAATTTTCATTCCCTCGTCATCATTTTCACCCACGGATCCATGCAAAACTTCTTCGCAACACTTTCTTTTTTGTTGATCTTTCACTTTCAGTCATAAATCAGTTATCAACTTTGAAAACCCAGGTGGAATATTTTCCCACCTCCGACCTTCTCCATAATTAATAACTAGGCAATAAAATTAAAAGAAAAGGCGCTTAAATGCCAGTAAAAAAAATTGTGCAAATGTTTTATAAATTTTTCATAATCGGTTCCTGCGAGATTTCAATAATGATTCCTTTGAGCCTCTTTAGTTATTGATAACGTTTTTTATATGAAAAATAAAAACTGCGCAATTTTCACCGCCCTAGCACGATATTAAGAAACAACTCATCTATTATAGACAACAAGTTTCGAAATGATTTATGAGTCAACACGCTTCACCTTCTTCTGAGTATTACGTTTAAAGGACAAGACGACAATGAAACGATTGTGGCCAAGTTATCTTAGGATATTATCGTGTGACGACAGATTCATTTCACCTTCAAGTACTGTACATCTGACTTATAAATACACACGTTTGTACTAGAAATTTACGAGTTGACACAATTGAACGTTTCATGTTTTAATGAACAAAAGTGCTTTTGTCAACTGATCCTTGAAACGGTTCGGAGTACAAGGTAAACTAAATCTTCTTCTCAAACTAAATCTACTGGAATGCTCTAGTTTCCAAAATTAGTCGTGGTTGGTATTTATTGCTATTTGGGTGATCTTGTGTTTTAGCTGACACATGATCTAGCACGAGGTTATTGTTATGATTGAGTGCATTTTTAGTAACATAACATTGTTCTCTACACGTAAATTTGCACGTCGTGGCTATTGTCTAGCTAGAGTAAGCAACAATTTTTCGCACGTGATCTTGACGCATAGTCATTGTATACAATAAATTAAAGGCCATCTGACACGATCGAGTTCTACTGCGATTTCATTACGATTTTCATGGAACTCCACCAATGGCGTGGCGTTTTTTTTGGTTTGCAGCTTAGACAATCGTTACCATTGGTGGGTTGCAGACATGGTGAACCTTATTCACCATAGTTGCAAATGAAAATCGCAGCAAAATCGTAGCAAAGTGAATCGTGTCTTTCTGCCTCTAACACTTCACGTAATCATTGCTTAAATCTAACCTTGCATGCAGAAGAACAGATTATGAATGATGGGTTCAAATCCAGGCTGGGGCAGGATAACCAATGTTTTATCTTTCTATGATTTACATTGGACACTCTTCAAAAATATACTAACTCGATCAGGGTAGTTAACAGTATATTACTAAACTTTATAAAAGGCAAGTAAGTACATCTCTCCCTCTAAGAATGCTTTCTTTGACAACAATTAACAACACACTTAGCACCAAGGAAAACCACAACCACGCGAGTGTACACAAAGTGAAATCCTAAAACCAGAGCTTATCGGAGTGCATCCTCATGTGCTATAGCATGAGTTACCCCCTCCTCGTACACAAAAATGTTTCACAAGAAAGTTTTTCTTATTCGTTTTGGAACGTTAACACTTCCTTGTCCAAGTTAAACTGTGTCGATAAACGTTACACCACACAACTTTGGGAGCCTCCCAACTTGTAATCTTTTATTCTTGTCCTTTTTTTTTGTGTGTGTAAAATGGACCCAAACTTTGTGCCACAGAGATTATATAGCTCGCGTGGAACAAGACGACGACTTGAGTGCATCGACTTTTGCAGCACCAAACAAAGGTCGTGTGAGTTCTTCGAAGAAACTAGGAACAAACCCAAACTACCAGAGAAACAACCCTATCACTCTACTACTCTTCTACTCACCACCACCACCACCACCGCCACCATCGTCTAATAAAACTGGCGCATCCATCTTGGTTCAAATGGGTTCCTTGCCTTTCGGTATCTTTAAGACTTGTTATCATTCCTCGCTCGCTATATGAAAGAAGCTTTAGCTCGTTGTTGGGGAAGCTTTTCATTACTTTCGCCGCTTCCACCTGGTGCCTTCCCCCTCCCCTCCTCGAATTTCTCTCGTAGACACACCTCGTACCTAGTGGTAATACAAGTGTAGTAAAAGGCCCCCACGTTTTCCAAGTTTGCTTTGTGACGAGGTTAACACGGGGCCAATTGCCCACAGGGAATGATGGAACTTCCAAGAACAAGGAGTCTTTCACCTTTTTTTCCTTCATTTTTTTCTTCCCTTCATCTTTCTTTCTGTTTAGATATATTTTCTTCTCTTCTCTCCGGTTCGGCATTTTATTTTTATTTTTATATATATATTTTTTTATATGTATTTTTTGTTCGACTCGTGGGAACGGCAATCCGCTCGTGCCATCCATCGGTTTTGCCTTTAATCAACCCTGTTAATAATAGATTGTGGTTTCATACTTTTGATGGGTGGGTGGAGAAGAAGAGAATCGCGTTTCCTTTTAGTAGCAACGAGTAAAACTCTTCCCTTTTGGCATAAAACCCTCCCTCTTTTGAGAAAAAGAGGAAGTCCTTTCCGGAATCGAGTTAGCAAATTGAGGAACAATTTTTGCATTAAATCCCTACCACTTGACTTACGGCGGGTTTTTTTTTATCACGTCCAAAATACCACACACGTGTGTACCACACACTAACTTCTGGTAAATTCCATTTAATCTTTTTTATATTTTGGCTAGTAAATAGTCCCTCTAAAATGACGGGAATTTTTTTCTTTATTACACAATTCATTGTTTTAACTCTTGTTGCTTGGCAACATTTGTACAGTTATTTATTGTTTTAATTTAAATTGTTTCGCAATATTCGTTACAGTTTGAGTATCGATTTTGGTATTTTCAAACACGGTGGCGTTTTTCCATATCTGGTGAGGTGGAGCGCCCTAGTCGTTTATAATTAGAGATATCAACGTAGTATACTGTTTGTCATCTGTGAATCTTTGACATTTTAGAACTACAGGTAGTCTTCGATTTGTGCGAAAGAGTGTATGTTCGGGAAACACCACTTGCGCCAGACTTTGTGTACACAGTGGAAAATTGTCGCATAATAACAAGTTCTCGAATACAACGAGTATCCAGGAAGAATATCTCTTTTCGCATAATCACGAAATCGCGTATACGGAAATTGCATAAATCGAGAATTTTTTTGTATTAATGATAAAAAAGAATTAATAATGCAAAAGCTAAAAGAACCGAATGAAGGATGTTTCAAAATAGGTTTTAGTGAATAGATCAACTATTGATAGTATACTGTCACTCTTTGGCATTTTCGCGAAGAAGCCGATATCAGCATTACGTGCCATCCATCATAAACATTGCATTATGAAATTATTTAAACATCAACTCGACTGATCAATATTTCACTTTTACACGTTGTTCCCGTACATATTAAACAACACAAATCTTATTAAAGTACAATTCCCAAATGCTGTAAATCACTCAATACATTGTACTGGTCCAACAACTCGATGTACGGTACTTCATTCTAAATTCTATTGTTTTAAAATCAGAAATTTTCATTTCACTATAAACAAACAACAGTTTCTTCAACTACCTTGTAAAGCTAAATGTTTGTTGTCACTCGATTGTTTTTCATTTTGCTAACAAAACAGCAGTTACACCAAGAAAAAAAAATTGAGGAACATAAAATGAAGAAAAACCCACAACTTAAAAGGACCAAATGGGTTAAATTCCAAGTCTTCGCTCGTTTTACTTTAGCCTTTAGTCACAAAGACGACGACGACGCTTTTACAATGGACTTCAAATTAGACCCATCACTTTTGGCAAAGCCACGTTATAATGGAAGTTGGTGTGTTTCGCTGAGTGGTTTCTTTTCACAATGTATATAAAAAGGGGGGATGAGGGTATCTGTGTTGTCATCCCCCCTCCCACACATTCCATCCAAGTTTTCAACACCCAGCTTTTCCACGCAAAAGAATGGCACCCATCCAAACACACTAGTCGGTTGTGTGTGTTAGAGTTTTGCACCCACCAGCCATTAGTCGATCGAGTTGTTCAAGACCCCCTATTTTGGTTGGCGCTTCTTCCCAGCAACCAAATTTTTGGCAAAACTATCTCACTAAAGGCCAAAAAAGTTTGATCCTCCAAAACTCCACACTCAACGAACATTAAAGTTGCAACACTGCGTCACTACACTAAAAGTCAGGTAGGGGGAGTTTGACTGAAGAGTGAAAGGACTTGTATGCATTTTTAACCACCATTGAAGACCTTTTACTAGAATTAAACCCGCGTCCTTCGGAAAATATTAAGAGTAAATTTCGGAGAGGATGTAACCCGTTCATGAATCATTTACAGAAACGTGAACAAGTTGAATTGTAAATTTAAATAAAAAAAATTTTTAAGGGTGATGAATCAAAAATTAAACAATGTTTAATTTTTGAATCTAATAACATGGGTGAATGATGTGAAACATGTATGTTTTGGGTATTTTTAATTTTATGTGACAATTTCGATCCTTTGTCGCTGTAAATGACATGTCTTTTTAATGTTCCCTCGAGTTGAAACTTTTGCTTTTATGAAAACTCAGCTCCTAAAAGATGGATCGACCAATGCGAGGATATTGACAACTTTTCTTTTGTTTTCATAGTTCATGTTTGGAGACTTGCTCTTTCGCTACCGTGTAATGCAGCGAAAGCGACGCCAAAGCGAAACAAATCCAAACAAGCGTGGCTGTTGTAACCATGGCAACAGTCGTAACTATAGATACCAAACATGTACGTTGTGTGCCATTCCTTTTCATTCATTATTCATTGTTGTAGCATAGCATCTACCGTGAACTTCGATAGCACGAGCCAACCGAATACCAACAAACCGAGGTTTCCTAGCAAACAACATTACAGTTGCCAAAGATTTTGATGCAACAATAGTATATTGCATTCACTTGTTTCATTGTTGTAGCAAGTGCAGTTATAGCCATGTCGAACAATGTAAGTTGCCATGCAACAAGATCATTTTGTAACCATGGTAACCAAAGATTCCTAGAATCATGAAATAAACGGTTTCCAACAATTTTGAAACTTTGGGAAGCCAAGAGCAACGTTGCTATTTATTTTATGTGGGTTTTCATTTTTTTGAAGCAGACGAAAAGTGTAACAATAAAAGAATTGCTTGCAACTTGAAACAACGATTTCCACAAAGGTGTACCACGCTTAAATGATTTGCTACTATTGCGTAAGTAATCGAGCACCTAAACCTAAAACGAGTAAAAAATGCACTCTTACCTTTGACTGACCGGAAAGCACAGTTAACAAAAATCCTTTTTTAATGTTTTTTTTCCTTGTCTCCTGTCTTTTCTGTTAGTTTTTTCTTCTTTGTTAATTTAACTGTGAGCAAGCCTCTGTTTACAAGGGAGGTGAAACGTTATGATTTTTGTCAGTTGTGCTACCAGGTCAGTCAAAGATAAGAGTGCATTTTTTACTTGTTTTAGGTTTTGGTACTCGATTACCTGTTTGCTATTATGATCTTCAGGGTGGGAAATTGTGCACTTGTAATCGCTTTGTTCAAAGAAGGTTGCCAAGCAAAGCAACACGATCATTTTGTAACCGTGGTAACCAAGTATTTTTACAGCAAGGTAACAACGGCTTGCAACAGTCAAAAAAAGTGTACAGTACTGATGCCCATTTTAAGTTTGTAATTTTATCGTTCCTCTTTGCAAATAGTTTCGAAGTGAGACTTCAACAATGAAAGTGTTGCTCAGCAACAAGAAACAAAGTTTGCAACCATGGCAACCAAAGCTCTTAACAACAACAAACGAAACGCAAAAGTAGAGGTAACAACATTTACTCGGTTCCCTCAGCAGGAATCTCAACAGTGAGACGGTGAACTTTGGGAATTCAATCGTTTTGACTCGTGTACGACTATCATCAGGTGTGAAAGCAGGGGGTAGCCTATGAGGGGGAGGGGAAACCTATGAAGAAAAAAACCGACAGGGACGAGTGAGAAAGGAGGAGAATAATGTCGGCTGCTTTTTTTCTACGTGTGTTTGCAAATTTGCCAGCAGTGTGAATTCGAGCCCTGCTCGAACTCCGGTGCAAAACTGCAAATCCAAAAGCAAATGACAACAACAGCTGGCGTTGCGAAATGATGTGAAAATTTAATGGTGCTCTCCGTTGCCTTTACTTGTTCCACCAAGAATTAATGCGCTCCCCGAGCACTTCGGGCTTGTCAGCAAAAAGTGAATAATCCCCGAAAATTAACCAACATAAAAGATCGGAAAACCAGAAAAAAAAATGTATATACGTATATTTTTTGGCAAAAAAAGAGAGAAAATCCATTTTTCAAATTTTTCTCATTCATTCACTCGGTTGTCATTATTGTGTTAGGATCCTTTTGCGTCAAAAGTTTTACTGCCAAGAAGAACAAAAACAAACGCAAAGACAAAGAACATTGCACTCCTATAGATCTAATAGCTGTATTTGAAAAGAAACATTGTTTTAAATAAAAGAAGTTAACCATAAAACTTTTTTTTAATATAATTAACTTAGTCTTACAGTATTTTATGGATATTCTGTTTTCATTCGTTTATCTCAGATCTAATGACCCGTTTGACAAAAATCGACATCCTATTAAACGTAGGATAATCTTAATCGAAAATCGAACAGATCGAAATTCTAATACAATGGCAAAATTTGAGCGTTCAGTGACTTGTGCAAAAACTACACAAAATCGCCTAATATAACTTTTCTTTTCTATAACGAGCGTCTGGCTCCATAACCTGCCTGAATGTCCTCTTCCATCTGTTTCACTTATCATTTGTACTTAAATGCTACTCTCTGTGATGATGTCATTTCCAATTTTTCTAGTGAAAGTTTTTTTTTCTTTGGATTTTTAAATCCGTCTCTTGCCAACAATTTACGTGACAGGATATTCGTATAACAGAACAGACACCATGACAAAAAAAAAGAAAACTTTTTTCCTCTTTTAAATTTTTAAATTGGTTCTCGATATTGTGGAGTAGCAGTCCAACTACTATTACACGCTAGTCATGTGACGTATGTATATATTCACATACATATAAGCTATATAAAAGTATGTATATGCGGTAAAAATGTCAGGTTGGTAGTCGGGTGCAAATTATCGTCTTGACACCATGAGACAGATCGGAGCCAACCACGTGACAGCTGTCATCCGCCTCGTCAGACTCGGAGTAAAAGAACGTAAAAATGTATAATAATAAAAAAAGGGAGAAAGAAATGGCACGTGATTTGCTCGCTATCTTCCCCCACCCCCTTAACACACCCACACATCAGCTTCTTTCTTTCTTTTTTTATATTGATCTTCGAAGAACGAAGTAAAAGAAAGTCAAAAGATGACCATTATTTCGCGGTTCCACTTTGATAACATTTCCAAACCGAAGCATTAACATTAAATCATTTTTCTTTTAAAAAGAATGGAACAAAAAATCATCCAATTCACCAAAGTGAATTCAATTCTAGGTTTTCAACGTAGGTGCCATTCGTACAACTAAACTCCGATTTCAATGGTTCGTTTTTTTTCCAATGAGATATGTGTGTTCAAATTTGAACCGGATTGTATTGGACTGAACCGAAGCGTTAGTTTATCGGCGGCAAACGAACGAAATAAATTTTCATTTGCAAAATATTTTTTCATTAATTTTCCTAATAATACGTGTATGATATATTGCAAAAGAAAAATTAAATATCAACGAATTGTTCTAAGTAGATATTTAGAAATTGTACTCTGTCTCCTTCTTTTGGGTGAAGTGGTTATGTTAGTAATCAGACCTTAGGTTGGGCAACTCTTGTAGTAGATGTATTGAAACTGTTATTTTCATTCATATTTTGTTCATGCGTACATCTGGATGGAGTGTAAAAAACAAACCATTTAATTTGATCAGGATATATTTTAGATGTTATTCAGTTATTCCGTTCCTGTATTTTTTTAAAAGTAACATCCTTGAAGTGAACTCTATCTCGTGCACATCTCTATAATTACGATTGAACGGTATTGCTGTAAAAAGTGATTGGATGACGTATGCGCAATACTGACAGAACGTGTGGGACGAAATGGGAATCATCTTCAAAAGAACGGGGGAAGCAATTGTACCTTGCGACAATTTTGACATTAAAATTTTTAACTGGTAATATTTGTCACTAACGCTTAATTTTTATGCCACAGCATACACTACATAAGTATACAATTTTTTGTAGAATATCATCAATTTAAAAATAGCATTAAAAAATAATAACTACCCCCCCCCACCATTGTCTTAAGGTACAAGAGCAGCAATGTACCTTGGGCCCACCTTGGGACACTAACAAATTTAAGCATATGCATTGTTTTAAATTGTTTATTTTAATTCAAATATATTTTGTATCAAATCATATTTCGTATACAGCTCTATCCCATTTTCTTTCCTCTCTCGGGTGTCATTATTTATTTTTGTTCTTCTGTATTACCTCTCAACGTACCCTCAAAGACTGTCATGTTTATCACTGTTTGGGATTTGACCATCACGTTCATCACTCTTTGAAACATATCCCAAAGTACAAAACGACTCTGTGTCCCAAGCTAGAAGATATAGTCTTAAGCTTCAACATATGGTATTTACTTAGATTTTTACGGCATTTATTGTACATTGCACCTGGTCATATTGTAGGCCTCATAATGCACTATCCAAGAGTGAAATCTAAATTTTCGGTAGTTGGGGCAAAGATAGCATTCACTAGTTAAGTGACTAAGATTACCAAAAAACTGACTTTTGTGTGCAGCGGTCAAACACTTCGGCCGATCGCGTTGAAATTAACACGGTGGATGGGCTACTCAATGAGTATAACACTATATCGGGTTAGTGTTTAGTATTTTGAACGGATGAAATTATAAGGGCCATGTCCCTAGGTACAAGAGTTTTCCCTACTTTATTAAATAACGAGGAATATCTAAAATTCGTGTTGATTGAATCAAATGCTTTTAATGGTACTTTAGTCCAGTATATCATGTTACTTTGTGTGTGTGAAAGACAGTGACGAACGCTTTAACCCCGCCCATCGGCGACGTCGCTCATGCCCGCGTGCTACAGCACAGTTAAACTTCTAGTCCTATAGAACGCCTAACCTGGTTAAGGCAATGTACGAATATAAGGTCAATTGTCGCTAAACTGCTCCCCTAAATCCCACCAAACTTGGAACAGGTATCAAGGCTGACGGTTTAAAGGGATTCAACTATATGTGTACCAGTATATTAATTACAATAATCATCAATATCCGTGTATGTAAGTTTATGGTGAAATTCACAAACGCGTTGAATCCACAGGTATTTAACATTACAAACCAATGTCGATGCAAACAATGAATTGCACGAGCTCATAAGAACGAGAGTGCAGATTTAAATTAAAACAATCAACTTCAATGGCGAAGAACTGCTCACTGTATACGTATATCATCTCCTGATAGATGTGTTACCGTCAAAACACAAACATAAGCGGTCACTAATAACTAAAAATTGTACACGGAGAAGAATGAACATAATAAAAGAATGTTGTCAAGCAACATGAGTCTAAACGCGCGGTCAGACCAAATCAACGTAAACGGCCTACAACGGTTTGGATAATATAATCTAAACCGTTGTACCCCGTTTTATTTTAATGTAAAAATAGAATGATTTTATTTACAACTATTTAGCCTATTTGTATAAATAGAATATTATATTATAATAATTTTTATATCTACTTTTAATAAAATTTGGTCACGTTCGATAAGCAAACCAGATCATTAACTTTACACACAAAAAAAACAACCATTTTACATTTTTTTTCAATATGTCATTTTGTATTCAGTATACTCAAGGATTTTTCATGTTTTTCAACAAAAACACTTTTATCCCGATAAGAAAGTAAATATCATAAAAAAGTCGAACCAAATCGTGTTGAAATATATGTTTAAAAAAACCTAGAACGTGGTGAAAAGAAGGAAGTTGAAATAGCATGACTGGTCATCATCATAATCATAATCATCAAGAATGACGTAGTGCGTTTCTAATATGAAATATGGTTTCCCATTTCCATCCTACATATTCCTTATTGCCTATAATCAATTTCAACTCAACATATTTAGAAAATAAAATAAATCGACATCCATTAGTTGACTTTATATATGGCAGACTTATTAACGTGTCAATAATGAGGATAATGAAACGCAACATTTGAATTGTTACAAATCGCATTATATTGAATTAAAAAGAAAAAATTAAAACGCGTTGTTATAAATGTAACAATCACACATTTAGTTTAGAATCAAAATACATTTTACCAAGTGAAATTTAAAAAAACAAAATTTACAAAATCGATTAATCGAATGGAAACGGAAACGACGACTTCCTATGCAAAAGTTAGCATGAACTGAAAGATAATTGCAACTGTGCATTGAATTTGAATTAAAAAAGCATAAAAAGGGTTGCACGCGCACTTGAAAAGGAAATGAGACCAAATGTACAAGTATATATATAGATATTCGTCTGATAGATTACAGTACATGAAAATGTAACTGAGAACAAAAAGACAATTTTGTTAAACAAAAGGATTTGAAAATGAAAAGCAGGTAAAAAAAATCGATACATTGTATGATAAAAGGATGATATAATAAGGGATTTGGGAAGTTGCAAGGAGATCACGGAAAATTTTTTAGGGATCATCGTTGGGTCCCATTATGATGCTAATACCGATGACGTTACCAAACACGCCCACCCATCGATTCGAATTTGCATATTCATGGCCAAAGGATTTTTGTCTCTGGTATTCACAAAACCCCTATGTGTTAGAATAATACCCCCCTAACGAGAGATTGGAACCAAAATATACCCCACTTATCGATTAAGCCGAAAAATAAATCGATATTTAGTTATTATAAAATAATATGTACCACAACTCCTGGTTTTGGTTTTGTTAAAGACTCGTTCAAATAGAAGCTGGATATCGTTGGATGTTAATACAATAGTAATGAAGCTATTGTACGTCCTAATTCGGTTCAAATTTTAACAACAGTTTTTTTGTATGATTTTACTCGCATTTTTTTTTTCAATGTAAAGTGTTGGAAAGATGAATTATACCACTTTAAATATCAACAAAAACAATATCTATAATTTTTATGATTTTTCTTTTTGACACGAATATTTTGAAAACATTTCTAATATTAATATTCAGCGCTGTGCGTATGTGTCATAAACGCTTTGTGTAGCGTTCTATCATTAGATGGAGTTGGTTGGTTAAACGTAAAAAGTATAAACATGTTAATTTGGTAGTTATGAATCTAAAGTTTCACTAGTATCACTAACCCAGAACCCCTATTCAATGCTCCCGAGTTACAGCACGGGTCTACTTCTGGTATTGAGATATTAGCTGTTCAATGCTATATTTTATAACATTTAGTCTACCTATTTTGAACACCGTGTTATTTTTATATTTACATAGTTCTGTAGTACCATTTCTATGTTTACTGTTACAGTACTTTAGTATTTTTCTTTTTCAGTATCCATTAAAATCTCAACTTAAACCAGTTTTAATTGTTGCAGGTACTTTTACGTGACCCTTCTTCGGGAACCGGTGCAACGTTTCCTGAGCGAGTTCCTTCACGTGCAACGAGGTGCCACGTGGAAACAGGCCCGTCATCTTTGCGGGGGTCGTGAACCCACTCCCCAAGAACTGCCCCCTTGTTTTCCCGACGACTCCTGGGAAGGGGTTCAGCTAGACGACTTTCTCAGTTGTCTTTCCAATTTGGCTTTCAATCGCCAAACGCGCATGTTAGCCAACTTGCAACTGGTCAGCTGCTACAACACCTCCGCCTTGTCAGCCAGCGAGAGGGACAAGATCATGCTCGAGTCGGCGAAAGAAAACCTAAAAAAGATGGCCTTCTTTGGACTTTGCGAACAACAGCAGGTAACGTTAAAACTAACAACTAACGTCAAGTCCAACGAATGACTGGAGCATTTTCGATTACAAACACGTTTTTTACACTCTCACGGATTATATCACATTTGGATCCTGCGAATTACCCTACATTATTTGAAGTTAACTAAGAACTAAAAAACAAAACTAACAAAAGTCTGACCGACGACCAGAAGAACTAGATTATTAAGCCCGCGTCAAACTTTTCAATCAAATTCCATCGTTTCCAACTTTTTCTGACGTCATACACACATTCTGACCCCTTTCATTGTTTTTTTATTGTGTTTCGTTGTTTGACCGAAAGCACGAAAACGCGTCTAGACTTGTGTAATGTGTATGACGGCAGAAACTGTTGGAAACGATGGAATTTGATTGAAAATGTTTGACGTGTGTAACCCCCTTCAAGTTTGTCACACTTTCCTGGATTTCACAGTTAAGCCATTTGACCCGTAAAACTTTTTCAATCAAATTCTATCGATTCCAACTGTTTTACTGATATCATACACGCGTCGTTTTTGTGCTTTTAGTCAAACAACGAAATAACAAAAGCAGGAAAACGCGCCCGAACATGTATGGTGTCAGAAAAAGTTGGATTTGATTGAAAACTTTTGACGTATACTTGGAAATTTAATCAAACTGAGACTTTGCGAACAACAGCTAATAGGGTTAATTAAGAACCGACGTCAACTGACAAATTTAACTAACTGGGGATCCAGATTTTATAGAAACATGTTTTCTCACTTTCGTATTTTTCACTGGAAAATAAACTGACTACAACTTTGTCCAAATCGTGCTGCACTATGAACTATCACATTTATCTAACATTTAAAGTTTGATGTCGCTCGATTAAGTTAGGGATTTTCAGCTTATAATGAAGTAATTGCACTTTGTGTATCTTTACTTATTTGAGTTGAGTGCAAGTACAACAAACATACTATGTACATATTTATGTATGGATTGAATATAATATAATGGTAATGCGTATACTTGCCGTATACAAGCCTATGTCGTTTTGAATTCGAATTTTAGCACAACAAAAAAAAGGAACTTTTCGATAACGACTAGTTATGTTCTCGAAAAACAACAAACAAGGAGCGGTTGTTTGAGTACAAAATGATCACTTTGAAATTTTTTTGACAATATTCCTCTCATTTCTCATGACAACAACAATCGTAAAAAAATGTCTTACCAATAATGTTTTCGTTTTCTATATATTTCAAGATGAGCCAATATTTGTTCGAGCAGACGTTCGACATGCGCTTCGTCACTCAGTTCCAACAGTTCAACGAGACTCACGTCGCATCGGTTCTGAGGGAAGTGACGTCAGAACAAATGGAACGGATTCGAACCCTCAACAAGCTCGATTTGGAACTGTACGATTACGCTCGAGCTCTACTTCGGCTTCGATTCGACGTCACCAAAACCAACGATCCGGATTTCGAGGAGCACTTCAACAACCTGGGTCGTTTGCGCAAACCCGAGTTCAAGTGGGAGGACATCGAGGACTGAAGAAAGCAAATGACAACCAACACGACAACCATCTGGCCAGACATTGCTGTCACTTTGCAACCTCATCCCATTCCCTACCTAACTGCCAACTTTGAATCAAGTTGACAAAACGGGATCTAAGTTTTGGGGAAAGTCCGAAAGGACAAAATGCACAAAAAAACGGAAGTTTTTTCCCACTGATGCCCACAGTGTGGCAACGATGACAATTTTTTGCATCTCTCTTTTCCTATACAGCTTTTTTGGAAAACTAGAGACCTACAATTTTGTGTTATTGTTTTGTTTTTTACAATTAACTTATTTATTTATGACATTTTTTTTTTGCTGTGAACGGACTACTGGTGAATGAAATGCAAGAAGCGTAAAAAAAAACTGTACTTCCAATTAGTACTTCGATAGTACAATTATTTTTGTCTACAAAAAATAAATCACAAACAAAAACTTTTTTGAACTATGGTGTCAGGAAAAGGAATATATATATATGCCAAGTTTTCGTATGTCCTAACTAGTGAAGGTATAATAAAAAATATATCCCACATACGTAAATAATACCACGGTAAGACATCATTACACGAAAGTAAACAACTCAATTTTTTTTCAGTTGTTTTATGAAATGTGATTTTTGGTTAACTATGATTTAAATATATATTTTGATGGTGACAACTACGAAGAAATAGTCAGAAGGTACTCACTATATATTTCTTGCCATAGGTTCAATACATACATACAAAATAGCTCATTTTGTAGGAAAATCAATCTCGACAATTTTTGTGTTCAATTTTTGTGACATTACACAATATCGTGTTTATTATAAAAATATATAATAAGAAATATATTTTTTTCTTACCTTGATAAAATACTCTTGCCGGCAAAAAACGTAGGGTGCCAAGAAGTGAATGCAAATTTCTACTTATACATAACTTCCTATGGGCCCTTGTTGAGAGTACCACAATTCAATACCGTGCCAAATATCGGATGACGAATCTCTAAAAATTAATTATAATGTATTACACATTTTTATGATAAATATTAATATCAAAACTGGATAACAAATACCCCCACCTTCAAAATTTTGCATTTCCGGAAAAAAATAAATTATAAATATATAGGATGTCTTAAAACTATCGTTACTACTCGTAACGAGTTGTCAAAGATAATTTTCATGGGACATTTGAAATTTTCATAGCATTTGAAAATACTATGGTACGATGCGAATTTTTTTTTGTATATTACGTTTTTCACTACTCAAACCCATAGCTGAAATGGTTTCATTTATTTGTTGTTGTAAAAATAAATTAGTTTTTGCATTTTTTTTTTAGTTGTGTGTAATGATTATTGTCATTTGCTCATAAGTTTGAGTTATTACAAAACAAAATTGGTATGGGATATAAAACAAATATTTCCTGTGCTCATTGATGATATATTGTGGTGATTTTTATGTTAAATAGGTATCATTTTTTTGATTCTGGTTTCAAATAAAATTATTCAGCCAAGAAAATAAAAAAAATGGTGAAAATTATAAGGAATACTGTTAAGTGACTTCTTCATCTTTAAAATTAATTTCACATTTAATTATTCAGTATTATGATTGTGTTTTGTTTAAGTTCAAAATAAAGAGATTCTTTTTATACACACTGAATATTTCGGATAAAATATTTATATGAATAATTGTGGTTTCGAGAAATATAATGTAATTACCTTATTAAAACAGGTAGACCCATATTCTATATAAAATTAAACTTTTTATTTAAGAATGTTCCTAAAGTTTCTTTAAGAATGTTCCTAATGTTCCGGTTTCACCAGGCCAAGTCTGATGTCGCTATTTGCTTGTACTTAATCATGGGTTTATTGTGCAGGTTACGTTAGGAAAACAATATCATACGTTTAATACGTTTCTTTGTTTTTCCTAACCTAACCTGCTATTTGCATAATTAAGTACAAGCAAGTAACAACATCAGACTGGGCCTGCCTATAAACGGAAAGAAAAAAAATAGACGTTTCGCTTCCTTCTTACAGGCTTCGTCAGGTGAGAATAGGAATAAATGAAAAGACGAGTGAAAGATAGGTGAACTATTGTCACAACCATCTCATTTTTCGCTTTTGCCCGGATAACCCACAAATATTCCTACTGTTTCTCCATCTACCAGACGAAGCCTCTAGTAGGAAAGCGAAACGTAGAGGTGTTAAAAATATCTACCCAGTCAGCAAGATAACACAATTTTCCTTGAGGAATTAATTTTTACTGGTGTTAAATTAGGTTTATTGGAGAAGAGAATTATGCTTTTGAACTTTTATTCAAATAAATATTCAACATAATTTTTGGACCCCTGTATTACAATTATTCAATACATGAAATTATACTTACTATTGTTGTAGGCAGGTATTATTTCAAATTCTTTTTTTTTTCAATTTGCAACGTAAATGAGTTTTAAACTAGTTTCACACAGAAATGAAGTTACACCTCTAAAATGGCCGAAGAAAAGAATGAAAAAGAGAGGGAGTGATATATACTGTATATATATACATATACTGTATATAAAATGGAAAAAGAAAAAATGATGACGATCCCATTATGAGTAAGGGAGAACGCATTTCTTTATCAGCTTGGAAAATTCAATTTACTCAACGACACCTTTCGGCAAAACAAAGTAAAGAGTAGCAAAAAAATAGATGAAATGAGACTACTAAACTATACCCCTAAAAAAATGATAATGAAAAAAAAAAACAAACAAGATAACCCTAATGTTGACATAATCTCAACGTTTGGGGTCATTAGGCGAAAATCTATTTCGCATCGTTTTACGACCCTAAATTTCCTCTTATTTCTTTTCTCAAAGTCAAAGTAGAAGTAGGAAAAAAAATAAGAGGAGGGTCGAAATGAGATTTCATTTTTAAGGACCCCAAAATGGCCGCAAGTAATCGTCAAGAATGAGAAGAAAAAAATTTCCCACCAACACTCTCTCTTCCTTATAGTATAATATATCCCACCCTTCTTCTTGGTAATATCCTTAATGGAATGTCGAGATGGCGTGACACCGACGCCCAGGCGAATCCCAAATTGAAGTTTACACCTCGGTTCGTTGAAAGGAGAAATATGGCCAACGAAATTCGACCAAACATACATTGTACAGGGTGCAACGAAAAAAGCCTGCATCAATAAATGATGACGTTCTTGACAAAAGAACGATGTGTCAAAATAGTACTATTCAGTTTTTTTTGATACATTGAAAAAAGTGTTCATAAACATATTTTATGACACGTACGAAAATGGCCTTATTTTCGATATATTTCTTATTATTCCAAACAGTTAAATTTTGGTTAAATTCGAGTAGATGCAAAAGTTATACATACTGTATACCGGTACCTCTTTTATTTAACTTAGGGTTAAAATGGTTGGACCTTTTTGAGCTTCATGTTTGGTAGGTTTTCGATGACTTAATGAGCTGAAATCTTGAACATAGGGTACGTTGTATCAAAAGTTAACGAATCGAAGAACTGTCAATTCAGAGATTTTGTCACACGAAGTGTCTTTTTTCTCGGAGAGTGTTGCTGACGATACACCCTCACCGAACCATTCTTGCACACACAAAGATAAAAGCATTTATTTTATGTATACTTTACTATCTACAGATTATCTGAGCTTCCACATTGTTGTGAGTTTAAAACCTATCCATACAAATAAACACTTAACGGATTTCAGTTTAAAAGGAGTTAAAACGCATAGTTTTTAATTATGCAGTGGAATCCGGTTATTGCGGTCACTTGAGGACCAGTGCTTTTTGATAACTATGGCCGGCTGATAACATTAAACAATGACAATAAAACACATTAAACAGTGTCTTGGAACCGACTGATAACAACCCGTTATTATAATAACCGGATACCACTGTACTTGTTTTAGTATTGCCTTTTATGTTGAAACCAGAAAACTATCCGATCTCTAGTATACATAGTTACAAAATATTATTTTTATCAACACTTTCAGAAAGTATATTCATATTTGGACATTCCTTTAATTATAAAATTTTGTAAGTTGTGCTCTTAAATTTAGGTAAATGCAAAAATTTATTGACGTTTTTAAAGATATGCTTTCTGTGTGAAAATCAGCAAAAACATTTGTATCCACCCAATAGCTATTATTTTGATAACTTACAAGTAACCAAAACATTAAAAAAAATGGCATTTAATAATATTTAAAAGTCGTTAAATATACACACCAATAAAAATTCCATACGGTAATGGGATCAAATGAACGTTTTAAGCGGGAAATGTCTTGTTATGCGGTATCTTTTTTAAATACACTTTGAAACAATGGTTAGCTATGAATTAACCCGAAAAAGTGTCTAAATTATTTATTATATTTTTCTTTTGTAAAATGCCATCTGCGCAATGTTGGAAGAATTCGAGGAACTTCCGGTCTTTCCGAAGGGTGTCTTTAATCTTTGGTCTCGTTGAACACACCACCCATCGGAGTATTAACAAGGAGCATTAGGAGACAAAAAGAATGTTTTATGGGGTGAACATGATTAGATAATTGTCACCAAGCTTATGGAACTATGGTATGATCTCCTTAATCCGTAACGAATAAAAAGCTTTTCAAAGTCACTACTTTAAACCTCGTTGGAATTTTATGCTGTTGCTATTGTATTATTAACTTTTGCTGTGCGGTTAATTAATTTTTATTTGTGTACACTTCATATATCCCCTAATTTCCTGTCTAGACAGACAAAAATGTTTGTAGACGCTTGAAAATATTTAGAGTTGTACAACTATTAAGGTGAATGTTTAATTAACTTTGTTTGCGTTTTTCTGAGCAAAAAAAAATTTAAATTCTTCAGTTGGACTATTAAAACTTTAAGAACGATCGTGATTTTAACTTGAAAAAAAAAAGATTTAATTTTATAAAAGATGTTTTTATTTTAAATGCAAAAACTATAAAAAATCGCACTATTATTAAAAATAACGTAAAAACTAAAAAATGACATTATTAATATTATTAAAAAGACGTAAAAAAATATGAGAAACAAAGTGGAAAGAAATGACAAATTTCAGCCACAGGCTTAGACTTAATTAGATTGTTTTTTGTTTTAATTTTCTAGCTTTATAAAAACAGCAATGATTGAGATCAATAGTCTTCCCTCTGTAATTAGCATGTCAGTACTTTTCCGTTAACTGTTACTTAACTGATTCACTTTTTTCAAAGTATTTATACGAGCAAAATGTTTCTATTAAGTTAAATAATGATCGATCTAAGGACCGGAAATTAAGTTCATGTATTTTTAACCTGTTGTCCTATTGTCATTGAATTTCCATAGAAAAGTGTGAAGGACACACTCGTCGTTCATTTCTTTCTAAAACACAATGGATATTAAAATTTGTATACATACATATTTTCATATGTATATAAACACACTTTTATATGGATATACAGTGTTCTTTCACGGCGTATACAAGGATATACGCGTTTACTTTGACTTCGATATTTCATCGATTTTCATCAATAATCTATCGATGTTGATCTCGGATAACTTTTTTTTTTAGAAAAATAGCACTGGATATACAGTTTACATACAAAATACAGGTATGTGTGTAAATGTAAGTTTAATTTAATTTTACACGGATTTCATTTCATTTAACAAAAATTCCCGATAGTTAAATTTACGCTAGTTAGTTAAGGTTAAAGTTACCGATACTATTGTTAAAATGCTTTATAACTCGTTTAACCTATTATTAGAATTATCGATACCATTGAATAGTTCGATACTGTATTTAAATATAAAAATTTCCACAGAAATACACAATATAATGTTAAATAAGAATTTTACCACTTTTTGAATATGGCGCCAATTCTGTCCAAGTTGCGGCCAGTCATGAGCGACATCTGAAAACAAAAAGCAACACTTTTTAGGTATACAATGCTTATCGCACACAATTTTACTGACTTTATTCTCAATTAATACGAATTAATAATAACCAATTCGCTAATATGCGACAAAAAATTAATTTTACACCTTTTCACACCAGGCCCTGTAATCGTTACTGTTACCGTGTTACGGATGTATGATTGTTTTGTTTTTTTAATAAGAGAAATAATATACAATCACAAAACGTGGATCAGTCAAATAACCATCATTAACCTGTTTTTATACTACAGGGTGTTCCGTAACTTGATGTGTAGGAGCAAAATTTTATTGATTGAAATTTTTTTTTGTATTTCTTGGTTGTCCCTATGGGATGTATAATAGGCCTAATAACAAAATCCTCATTACATTCCAAAAGAAAACGTCCCATCTCATGTTGTAATAGGAGATACTGTTTTCGAGTTATTAGCAGCTTAAATGACAGTATAGTGACACTTCGAACATCTTTTGTAAGAGACATTACTCTTTGTAACTTACATTGAATTTATGTACTGTATCGGCTGTCTTTAGATATTTTATAAGCGTTTTTAGCAAGAAACCGTCTAAAGTGAACGCACCTTATGGAACTCAGCGCCAGTTGTTAACACAGATTAACAACTAACATCCCCATTCATAAGTGACACCTATCGACGAAACGATAAACTTTAATTATAATAATATTTTATTAGTTTAATTAAAAAAAACTTGTATAAAAGAAACATTATAGTGTATATTTACACAAATATACTAGTCGAAAAATTTGCATTTAATAACCTTTTCAGAAGTGTATCAAAGGGTAAATCCATTTTGAAAATACATTTTTTTTAAACAAATACATCAAAAATTTTTTTAAGCATACTTTTTATATAACGGCATAGAGCTTCAGCCATATTCGTAACAACATATAAACAATGACACTCGATACACTAAGACGAATCCATAGACACCTCATTCATCAACATCCATCGAGTAGTTTTGTTTTTATACGTAGAAACTCACCACTCACTCACTCACGCTAATACCTAAAGAGTATCAAAATAATCCCCACGTTACATCATTTTTTATTTTAATTTGTAATTTACCAGAATTTTTAGATATCCATATTACTAGTACGTAACTCGTGCTATAGCACGTGAAGGTATTGTTCTCGTTGTGTACACTCGAGTTTCCATAGTTTTCCTTGTGTTAAGTGGGTTTTCACTTGTTGTTATGGAAACATTCTTACCACCAACAAAAAGATCCTTGCTTTTTGTAGCCTATAGTTTGATATTTACAGTAGCTGTAGGCCCGTTAAAAATAACGTAAATGCTTTATTTTCATTGTGTAGATAATTGTTTTAACTCATTTTTGTTTTTATTTATTTGTTAAAGTTTGATTGGAAAGAAACGTAATACCATAAACAAAAACAACAAACTTATTCAAATTGGTGAACTTTGCAAAATGAGTGAACAAACTGATAGATGTATTCGTGTTGTTTTCACTCATGTTGCTAATTAGCCAATAAATATTAATATAGTGCTATTTGTTTTCATTCCAGCTTCTCGTTGTTAGGCTTCTATCCCGTGGCTACCAGTGTTTACAATCACGTTGTTATGACGAATCTTTGGGTTTACTGTGTAACACGCACACGTACAAAGGAAATTATATACAGTAGAAGTGGATGTAAAATCACAATTCATCCCGTACAAGGAAAAAAACATCGATATCACAACCGAGTCATTTATTTAGAATGAGTAACCCGTGTGTGACATTGAGAATGAAAATGTATCGTCCCTATGACTGACGTATGTCTTCTATGTATTTACATGATAAAACTACTTCACTAATAAAGTAACGTATTAAAATGTATTAACAATTGTTTCGATTGAAAATATTCTACCTTACATGAAAATAAAAGAAAATAAACTATTTGAAACACATGAAAACACATTTTTGTAGATTTGTGCTAAGTGTTTATTCGGATGGATTCACAGTTCAGATAAACAATATGTAGTAAACTACATACATGAAATCGATATGGTGCGTCTTTTACAACAATGGTGTAATCTGGATATAACAAAATCTGTATCTTTGGCTGTACTAAATATGTAGCATTTTACTTAGCAACACTCTATGAGAAAATCCTTTACGAAAACCCCACTTCGCGTGTCAATGACACGACATGGACCAGTCAAAATTTAATAGAAAACAATGTCCCACGGTCTATGTTAAAAAATGTTAGCTCTGTGGTCATCGGAAACCTCCCCAAAAACGTGCACCAAGAAGTCGAACCGTGACAACACCCAAATGATAGATAAATAACTTGGTTATACAATACTTTCTATGAAAATACATACAAATAAAAGAACAATTCTCTGCTTGTATATAATTTTATTTAACTTTTTACCATTATAAACAGTTTTTAATGTTTATAATATATCAGTGAAACACGTTGAAATTGGGATTAAATCCACATGGAAAGTTGAAGTATCGTATAATTTCATATCGTGTATCCGTTCTTTCAATTGTATCACTTAACGGCGTCTGCGTTTTCCAGTCATGTTGGGTTTGTTAAAAGGATATTTTTTAAACAAATCAAGAATGGTCCATTTTGTGGGTTCATTGGTACCTAATTATTTTAGTTAATAGTTAGTAACTACTATGAAATAAATGATATTTATATCGATAAGAGATCAAAAACAACTCCTTACTTGCCGTCTCGTCATCGGTACTAACCGTAGTGATCATCAAAGTGGTTAACAGGAGAATAACCAACAAACCCAATTTAGCCATGATTAACACTAAAAATGTTTTAAAATATTACATATATTTCAATTAATATAGATTAGTCATAACACTAAAATAATACGATCACAAAAATAAGTAAAGTATCACAATTGTTTAAGATACTCTTAAATTGGTTAATATTATAGGTCTATTCTTCAAACATATACTTTACCAATGTTTTGTATCAAAAGTCGTCTGCGATCAGAAAAGCAAGGTGAAATGATTGCTAATGATCTTTGATGGAGAACTTATATGTGATTATAGGATAATAGATACTGATTGGTACATACATTTTTCTACGAAAAAACTGTTGTGTAAATAGGAAATGGTGTTTTTTTTTGTATCATATTTGATAAAAGATGACTTTTTTTTATCCTCCAGTTCGTTACAATATGCATTCACTATCACTTAGTCACGGTAGCAAGGAAAAAATCCCAACCATGTAAACGGAAAACCAAATACGAACCTTATTATACTACATTTCATAGGATACATTTCATAAACTGTCAATTTTTATATTCGGTATAACATATTACGTACAGTCACGGTCATAAGTAAAATCGCGATGGACAAGCCAAATCTGACTTTACTAATGTGAGTGTCGGAAAATATTTCACAACTTTATACATAAATTGTATATTTAACTTCTGGGATTCTGAAAGTTCATGAACTGAATTCGCGCAGGAAGGTACGTATACAGGGTGGTTCATTTATCGTGACACATCCAAATATCATGAAAACAGAGAATGTTTGAGACAAATGTGTCAGACAAACATTGTTGACGAACGAGTGGTTTTTTCCAATGGTGCTAGTGTCATTGACCTTGAATTAATCGTCGAGGAAATCGCATTGTTACACCGAGAATAATGAGTCGTAGCTACCAACTCCTATTTGTTGCGAATAGGTCATTTTAGTAAGAATCCAGTGTCGTTTCGTTTATTTACAACAATCCAACTGAAAGAAAAATTGAACCAACAAAAGTGATTCTGAGGCAGGATGGTGCTACAACAGCTTCTCTGCAGATCACTGGCAAAGCGATTTGAGTTGTAAAGTAGGTAACGTCGCAAAAAATATTCCTGAACGTAACATACCATAACCACACAAAACTTCAGCTAAAACTATAGAACCAGATACAAGGGCCTCAACATGAGCCCTAGATAATCAAAAATGAAAACAATATATGAGTAAATTCGTATTTAAATTAACATTACAGAACTACTAAAATTAGTCTTTTGCAGAGTATCAATAATAGGCAGAGAAGCTGTTGTAGCACCATCATAATTGTTTTTTCAATATTTCTTTCAGTTGGATTGTTGTAAATAAATGAAACGACACTGGATTCTGACTAACTTGTAAATTGACTGTTGACTACAATTTTTTAAATATGATTTGGTAGCTACGACTCATCGTTCTCGATGTAACAATACAAATTCCCTTGTAATTTGATTCCAATAATTTCAAGTCAATAAAACTATACTCCATTTCACATTAGTTGGCACGGAATTAGAATTGGAATTGGAGACAGCGAGATGAATCAGCCAATGGTTGACGAGCGTACCTCTCACACGTTTCAGTTGCTGTGTGATCAGTGGTCACACAGTGATCACCTAGCTCGCCCCTTGGCTGCCTCCAGCTAATTCCGTGCCAGCTAATTTGAAATAGAGTATAGCACCATTGAAAGGATTCCTCATACAACAACAACGTCTGTTTGTCACATTCGTGGTTTTCATGTTATTTGGATGTGTCACAATAAATAGACCACCCTGTACGTTCCTGTAAGAACTTTTGTAGTATAAAATTGTAAAGATATTGGTACTTTCCGGTTATAGCCAGGTTCAATCTGATGTTGTTATTTGCTTGTAGTTAATTATGGGTTTATTTTACAGGTTAGGTTAGGAAAAACAAAGAAACGTATTAAACGTATAATATTGTTTTTTTCCCAACCTAACCTGCACAATGAACCCATAATTAAGTACAAGCAAATAGCAACATCAGACTGGGCCTGGTTATGACCGGAAAGTACCAAGATAATTTTTGGAACACCCTGCATAAAGATGTTGCACAAAAAGTTATAAAAATATATTTAATAAAAAGTTTTATGTAGTTTGACAATGTCTACAGCTGTACGTAGTATGTATAAAATTAAAATACATCACAAGGTATATACTTTGATTTTAACGACTACCGTTTGGTTTGTCATCTGGTCCTCAGACATACGTCACCAGAACAACTTTTAAAATTGTAATTCAATCGTGTCATTAAAATGGTTCAAATTTTGTAAACTCGTGAAGTAATGTCTCAAATATTGATGCTGTTTTTTTTCCCCATTCAATTCACAGTCGAATTCGAATAATAAAGATGATCACTGAGGAAAAAAATGTTTTTGTGTGTCATTCATATACTAACAGCTGGATTCGAACCTAGATTTGAAACAGAATTTTTGTAAAATGATAGCTTTGCAATGTCAATAGGAAAATATTATAGCTACCCACACTCATACATTATTACTCATCATCATATGTTATTTACCCAGCGGTGTATATATTACACATCCCAAGTGATGTTGACATTACAAAATTTTAACTTTGCAAAATGAAGCTCTATTTGATTGTCTTCGTTGTATTGATTGTGAGTGTGGCCGTTGTGTTCACCGGTGATGGTAAGTTCATTTTTATATTAACCCTTTCTGTTTTTTATAACACGAGCTTCATTATGCTTTAGTTTATAGTTGTTTTTATTTTAAAAACACACTCTAATGCACTAATAAATTTATATTAATTTTAAATATAAAATGTAGTTTTGAATTTGACATGACCACCAATTGAACGAAAGTACACATCACTTTTTTGAACATTTATTCATAAACGTTTATTTAACATTTTTACGAAATTTTATAATTGTAACTTGGTTAATTTGTAATTTTGTGAAACTTGTTTGAGTTGATGTTTTTAATGTGAACAATTATTTTTTAAGCGAAAAACGACTTAAGCGCGAAACGTCTTAAGCGGACAAAAAAATTTAGTAATAAAGTAGAAAAAAATAAAACAAGTAATTAAATAAACTGCGTTTTTGATAACCATTTTTACCACCTCATCATTACCGAAACAAAAACGTGGAAATATATTTTTGGTTGAAATAGATTAAGTGTTTATTTGGATGGATCGGTTTTACACTCTCAACAATGAATGACTGTTTACGTAATTAAGTAATATATATAGTAAATTAAGTAGTAAACTATATATCGTAAGAAGAATTTATCTTTGTGTACACCAATATATGGTGGCTTAAAATGTAAATATATCGTCAGCAACACCTTTCGAGGAAAAAACGGACCCATCGTGTGACAAAATCTCAGAATTGACTCGACATTTCTCCGTCTAAATTTGATACAACAAAATGTTTCACGACCCCAGCCTATTATCAAAATTTCAGCTCTGTAGGTCATTGGCAATCCACCAAAAAAAAAGCTTAAAGAAGTTGAACCATTTCAACCTCAGAGTAAGTTAAATAAAAGACGTTGAAAAATCACTATTTTTTCTAAAAAAAAACAAAACAAATAATAAAAATCGTTCGACTTTAAACATAAGTTGTCGGTTATAATTGTAATTTAAACGATATATTTGTCCGAGTAAAGAAAATTTCGCGCATGTGAGAAACTAACTCGCGAATACAAAAAAATAAAATTTCAAATTTGAGTTAAGATACTTTTTATAATTCATACTAAAACTGGATGTATTGTTTTAGTATCTCCAGCGGTCGGAAGTGAAGATGCCACCACTGATTTGCCAGCACCAAGCAACGACGATGACAATAATGGTGATAATAGTGGTGGTGATGATGATGGGGATGACGATACAGACAACGATCAAGATGAAACTCACAAACAACAAGGAGGATGGCAAATAGATTTGAATCCGTTTGATTGGTTCAAAAATCTGTTTAATGTGGTTGGTTAACCCCAAAGTTGATATTTAATAGCAAAACTGACACGTATCCAGAAAAAATAAAACATAAAGTAATACATTTCATAATGTTATAATATGAATGCAACACCTGAAAAATAAAAGTTTGTGTAACAAAAGAAAGTTTGATTAATTTAGATAAATTTTAAAATATAAATATACTATACGTATGAAAAGTTAAAAACAGAAGGAGTAATAAATTGTGGAAAGTTATCTTATTTATAAAATTCCAGCCTGCTCCTCCTTCGCCAGTTATGAAAATGTTAAAGCGCCACCGTTTGTGGAACTGCCAAGACTTATACTGAAACCGACACTTTAACTGTAACGAATATTGCAAAGCAATATGAGTTATAACATTTAAGTGTTAATCGTGTAATGAAAAAACAATTTCCGTTATTTTTTTGTCTCGGTTCCAAAACACTTAATGTATTTTTATCCACTGTTTAATGTTATCAGTCTGTTACTGTTATCAAAAGGTAAAGTGATCATAGTAAAATAACCAATTCTATTGTATTTACATTGATACAAGATGATATCTTATAATTATAGAGAAACTGAAAATCATTTCGATTTTTAATGTTACTAACCCACAAGATGACGACGACGATGATGGAAAGTAAATTTCTGTACAATTTATTTTTTCCAAATGATATATTAGTTTTAACTTTATGAAGAATTCCACAAAGATGATCCCGCTTAAGACGTTTTCCCCGCGTTAAGTGGTGATCAGTTGGTTCACTAAAATGTATCGTCTTGTTCAATGTAAAATAAAAGGTTACAAGAAAAATAATATTAAAATAAAAGCATCACAGATTGTTAATTCCATTACATGTTTCACTTGGATGTAAATCTGCGTTAATAAAAACGAACAAACAAACAAACTTGTAGCACTCTCTGTATGTTCAGGAGCCTCATTGATTGAGTTAATCAAATGTGCTCCGTATTTTATAATCAAGTAATTTTATGTATTTATCACATCGTACTGTACTACCATCTATCGGTAAAAATATAATCTGTGGAGAAATTAATAATAGTAAATTAAATGGCGGGAAATTCAAACGGTGTTATTTACTTACTATACCTTACCATACCTTAATGCGTTTTGAGAAATTTCTGACATTTAAAAGTACCAAGTACGGTACCAAAAATGAAAACAAACAAATATCATAACAACGTTAAAGTAAACCTAACAACATGAGTGGTGTCTAAATGAGTCAATACGATTTAAACAATGTTTACGGTTTAAACATTGTTTAAACTCCATTGTTTAAACAATGTTGCGTTTAAACAATGGGGTGTTCACTTCTTGAGTTTCCACGTGGTTACCATACCAACCACAAGATTTACTTCTACTTTGTAAATAAAACGCTAATCAAACTACAAATTTGAAACCATAGTATACTAAAAAAACCGCGGATAACAAGTGTTTGTTTTTGGTTCAAAAATATTAAATTTTGACACAAATTATGATCATTAGAACTGAAGTGACGACGATACGAATGATCTTCATGCAACGGTTCAAATTTCTGTAGAGTAACAAATGAAAATTAACTTGACAAAAGGTACGAGACAGACCAGAATACTGTAATAACTGTAATTTACATACGGACGTAAAGCAAATTCGTTGAAATTAATAATCGATTTATAAATATAATAAACAATTCTTATAAAAATGACTCGTTAAATATATAATAAATTTTATCTTAAAAAACAAACGAACAAAAAAAACATGTCAATCCATTCACAATTTATTGACATTTTAAAAGCCTGTGTTTATTTAGTGACTATTTAGTAATTCCCAGTAAAAGTATTGTACTTTCAAAATACTCATTTCCGTTTTGATTAACTCGAAAAGAAACATTATCTTTTCAATTGCTCTTATCCGCAAAACGAACGACAACACCGAAAGTACCACATGTTGCATTGTTAAGCATTCTGCATAAAAAGTCCGTTACCTTTATTTCATGTCACTGTTTGATTGTCCAATAAACTTGACAGCATGTCTATAAGGAAACTAGGACTTATTTTTCTCGTTCTTTTAATCGGCGTTGTCGTTATTGAAGCACAAGACGACGACGACGACGATGACGGTAAGAGTCGTACTTTATATGTACAATATATTCATGTACAGTAGCCTATATGTACAATACATGTATATACTTTTTATGTATGTTATATTGTGTATGTGTATTCCAATGTATACTGTATATGTATAGTGTAGTTTTTAACTGAATGCTAGTGAAAGTCGTTTAAGGCTTTTTCTAGCTTAACAAATGAAATTAGCTTAAACTTTTAAATGTACTTTATAATCGATTTCCTTTTTTTTCAACTTTTTATTTATATATATATAAAACAGAACCATCTATATTAACCATATATGGTTCTGTTTTTTGTGTTTTTTTTTGTTTTATTGTCTTGATTTTTAGTCATTTTATTTTTGCTAAAAATTGTGTCGATTCGTTTAGTTTTATTTTGTTGCATGTACATTGTCTCTTCGGGACGAAGATCATATAATAAATAAATAAATAAATAAGGATAATATAAGTACAGAAGAACTTTGATTTCTGGACGTTTCGTACAAAACAATAGATAAAAAAAAAATCGCATATATCGAAATGTCCATGAAGTGACAAAAATTCTCTTCGTTCAATCACCGCACAAAAACGCATGATAGACGAATTTTCTAGCCATACAATGCGCAAAAAATGTAGAATTTTCTACCTTAATAAACATAGTAAAAGATACCCAGAACTAATTTGGAAGACCCGAAAATATTTTCCAATCTTAAACCGACACTTGTCAGTTCAAGTTAAGCAAGGTTTTTGGGTCATCTTCCAAGTAGTTTTTGTTATTTTTGCATACAGAGTGAATTGGATGGTCTGCATAAATTTTGCGAATAATTTCTAGGGACCTAAACAAGCATAAGAGTTCGTCTGCAATGGCAATGGAACAAAAAAAGTTAAGCCAAATAATGTTGTCAGCCATTCTAGGCAAAAATTTGAGCCGTCATAATTCGAAAATAAAGAGTTTCTGACCTCATGTTCACGGTATATTTTTTGCTTGTCAAGGTCGCTAGACAGTATTTTTAAAGTTTGTACAGACCCCAAAGATTCACCCTGTATAATGAGCAGTTAGGAAGATTGTTTTCTTCGCATAGTAAAAACTGGCGAAGTATCACACCGAAGCTATGCCCATAGAGACAGAATTAGGTTAATAATAAAACAAAATTATTTTTGACCCAGATAAGGTTAGATTAATCAATTTCAAATGTGTTTCACATAATTTTGTTTGCTTTCTTCTAATCTAACCCGGTCTTTAAACCCATCTTCTAAACTTTCGCTTTAGAAGCCCCCATTTGAAGCCCTAAAATGCATGTTTACCAATTATTTTTATATAATGAGGGACGCTGGCACCAGTGCATGGCACGGGGCTACCTCTAGTTAAAATAGATTTATTTCTCCAAAAATGCAAAATTGAAGTGTATCTTCATAACCCTACCCGACTGCATTAGTATTACAAATTTATCAATTTATAAAATCGACATTGTAGACTATGACGACGACGATGACGACGACCACGATGACGATGACGACGACGATGATGATGATGATGATGATGACGACGGTGGTGGAATTTGGTCATTGCTTGATCCAGCCAAATTATTGGGACAACTGACGTCACTTTTACCTTCCTTCAAATGAATTTATGTATTCTTGATAATTTTAAATAATTCAATGTATCGTAAAATAGATTAAAACAAATTGAGTTTCGCAATCGATGCTGTTTTTTTTTTCCATTTGACTCAAAGTCGAATATAATATGACTTATAAAAATGGACACTAAAGCCAAAAAATTGATTTCTTTTTCGTGTATCAATAGCAAGATTCGAACTTTTAGTTTCAAAATCAAATTTATGTGAAAAGATAATTTCACACCGTCAATTGGGAAATACTGTACTGTATGTGCTCACATTTATATTACTCATCGTCATCACCATATGCCATTGACCAAGCCGTGTATATATTTAGATGTTGACATTTATTTTAAAAAGTTTTAGTTTGTAGTTTGCAAAATGAAGCTCCATATGATTGTTTTCGTTGTGTTGATTGTGAGTGTAGGCATTGTGTTCAACTATGAGAGTGAGTCATTTTTTCATATAAACATTTACTGTTCTTACAACCTTTTATTTAACTAGGCATGGCCATTGTTTATTTGTGTTTGCGTTGGTTTGATTCAACATCTTTGCCGTCTACTTTGACCCACTTTTCGATATCCCAGAAAGCTTAAATTTGACACGTAGACACAGTCCGCGAAACATTTTATTCTATTACATTTTGGCGGATCAATGTGTCAATTTCTAAAAATTGTCACGTGAAGGTAGTGTTTTTCATGGTAAAATGTTGCTGACGATAACAACCACATATTTATTTTCAAACATCTTAAGCCGAAATCAAACATTTTTATAAGTAAACATATAGTACAATACATACATATATTATATTACAGTTTATGTTTTGAATCCATTGAAATAACCATTTAATGCAAAAATAACTTTCCACGTGTTTGTTTCAAATACTTTTAACATTTGGTTTGATAACAAATGAAAAGAAAATTATCTGAGGAAAAGAAAACTCACGAATGTGAATTTGCCCCTTCGCGAATACGATAAGCAGATTCGCGAATCGGAGTTGAGAAAGTAGAGATAGTTTAATGTTTGGTTTTATTATTTAATGAAAAAACGATGGTTTCTTGGCTCAGTAGCAGGCTTGACTAACGACATTGTGAAAAATCCCGAAAACACAACTGACACATAACCAGAAAAATAAAACACATAGTGTGATAAAATATGAACGCAACACTGAAAAATAAAAGTGTATCTAACGAAGTTTTGATTAATAAATAAATAAATTGATTAAATTAAGACTATACTATAATTTTGAAAGTGTTTTTTTTATGTTTATAGTGTCATGTTTGTATGTATTGTATGTGTATACAGGGTGGTCCAAAAAACCAACAATTTTAAAGAACGATTTCTTGTAAACCGCTCATGCTAGAAAAAAATTACAAACGCTATATGAAAGTCCAATTAAAAATATTTCCACTGATACATAATTCTGTAATATAGCTCCCATAATTTGGTCATAATGACATGCAATAAAACAACATAAGTCACTCTCAAAAACTTTTTGAAACTTGAATAACAAGTACGTGTGGCGTCTGTTTGTTTGACGTGACATAATTGCAACCAGTCCGTTTAGTAGTAGAAAATAAAATTAACTTTAATCAAATGAAGCACCACATAGACTAATGGACGTGTACTTTATTATGCGTATTCACAACAGGACAGACAATTCTGCCATTTTCCAGAACTAGTCAGTATGAATGGCAACTTCATTTTCTAAGTGGACCCCAGAAGAAACAATCGATTTTTGTGGATGAAAGTGGCACTGAAGACCAAATGTCACAATCAGTCATGTCTTTGTGACATCATCCAAACAGTTCTATTTTGAGGTCAGTATGTCTGTACCACGAGACCAGACTGCTCCGTGATGCTTAAAGTGCAAGATCGATCAACCAATCACGAAATTGTTTGGTTTCTCAGACCAATGTCATAAAAATTACGGTATATCGGAAAACCAAGTGTAACTGATCGTGACTGTATGTCGGAAATTTAAATGTAACTGATCGTGACAATTGATCTTTAGTGTCATTTTTAGGTGTTGTCCGTTTTAACCACGAAAACCAAATAATTAATCGTACCTCTTATTTAGCCCATTCACACAGTGTAGTAGCCATTGTTGAAATACCTAGTTCAGAAAAAATGGCGGAACTAGGGTTGAACTAGTGGATTCACCTTTATTAGTGGGACATCAAAGTCTGAACTTCGTGATGCAAAGAGTCATCTCACTGTGTGCAGTACACTGTACACTGGCGGTAATTATATAGAAAACTTTGCCTTTTGGACACCAACCTACACGCCCCAGACGTTTGTGATAAAAACTTTTGAAACACCCTGTATAAAAAGAGTAGACAATTGTAGAGTTAGGAGTAACGCCAATTAGGATTGAACGCCAAACACGATCGGGAAAGTACTTTTTCCTTATCACGCACTCCATTCTCATAATTTATAAAACGATTTACGCTCGATGCGTAAACAACATTTTGTGTGAAATTTTCAAACAGTTGTTCTCGTAATCAATTTGTCTTGGTGGGGAGTTTTACTTAATTGAAATTTCGAAATCTTGATAATGCAACGTTGTCTACGTGAGAAGACAGATTTTGTCTTCTAATAAAAAAAAAATTTAAAAGACACAACACGAATGTTGCGAAGTGACGTGAGTGTAAACGCCGGGTTCATCTCTAGATCCCCCGTGAGTACCATGCCACCCACGGGACTTAATTCTTGTAATCAAATATATACAGTAGGCTAATATAGATAACATAAGATCAAAACAATTGACAATACACACTAGAAGATCGTTATATGAGCCTACTTTTATATGTATCTCACTGTCACGATCGGTCATGTGATGTTTACAATTTGCAATAACCTAATTTTTATGTTCATATTGTTATATGAAAAAATTTTATATTGCAACAACAAGATCAACAAAAACAACTTGTTTTTCATATGACAGATGTTTCTGGTTTTTAGTTGAATTTGTCATTGTTATCACGACGTATAGAAAAACGTTCTGGGATGACTAAGGGCAGATTTTCTAATGATTGCGATTGTTTGAAACTATATATTATCACAATTGCTTATCATAACCATTGCTGACATTACCGAAACAAGTCGACTTTTTGCAGATCGTCACCAATATGAAATCTCTATGCCTTTTGGTACTTTGCGGTATTTTTATTGGAAATGCCTCGAGTCAAACCCCACCTGGTAAGTACCGTACATTTCCTTGATAAAAATTACAGTAATAGGCTACTCCTACTAAACAAAACAGCATAATTTTCGTGACTTTGGTCGAAATTTTACTTTTTGCGTGAAGCTTACATTTTTTGGCGTATTGAGTGTACCAGTCTGGCTTTTCGAAAAAACAATTTAATGTAATACGCTGATTATTTTTATATGAATACGAAGTTTCAAAAATATAAATGATAAATGACAATACAAAATGTTAATGTAAATCAGTCACTAACTTCTGGCAATTTTTCTTATGAAACAGCAAAGCACCATTTTCATTTATACTACATAGGTGGAAGTGAAAGTAAAAGTTGTTACTGTCATTGTGCTTTTCCTTGTATATAGTATGGAGTAAAATAAAATAACAATAATCTACGAACCAACTTATTATTCCAATAACTTAAAATAAGATCACAATCGTTAGAATGCAACAAAATAGAATTAAGCATTACAGACCACGAAAACTGCTTAATATGTTTTTCAATGAAAGATGAAATACAAACTCCGAAACACTATATCGTATACAGAAGATCCTAGAAGTAGGTACACGGAGTGTAACACGTCACCGACTGACCTTACAGCTATGTTAATTGCCCCTCAGACTTTATTGAAATCGGAAATACAGAAACGATGATGAGGTGAAGAAGGTCCTAGATTCATGAGAATACTACGTTCTGCGCAAATTCGTAAATTTCCAAATAAGGGATAGGTACCGGAACGTTCAATGACTAGTGCACCCCGCACAAAATCGCATATTAACAAGTAACTGTAGATTTTCCAATGCGAGTAACTGGCTCTCTGTAGTCGTAAAATTTGGAAATGGTGTACAAGTAATCGCAATTCAGGAGTTCTTTGTATGACACTAGTTAAGGAGCTCGGAAAGGTTGGAATGAGGAAAACGGAAAGAAATTGGAACCGGAAACGGAATAAACGGAACAGTTGTATATTTCATTGCGCAATTCATTGTTTTAGCTCATGTTGCTTTGCGGCCAACAATGGTCACTCGTAATTCATTGTTTTAGCTCATGTTGCTTGACATCAATGACTTATGTTGCCAGCAATAGCCACTCGTGGTTTTATTTGTTGTCATGAAAACATTCAACACAACCACCGAGCCACTTGAGTACCGTACTTTAAAATAAATTATAGGATTTCACTAATAGGCAACATTAAATATTCCGCTGGCTATAAGTGAACTAGTTTGTTAGCATTGTATTTGTACGGTAGTGCACTTATATTAGTGAGATACAGGTGTGTGTGTGTGTGTGTGTGTACACTATATACAGTACTAACTGTACCCGTGGCTTTAGTGTGGTAGGTGGATACATCACGCACATAGCTTAAGAGCAGTTTTTAGCAAATAATTAACAATTTACAGAATCGAAAAACCAAGTCTAAAAAAGCCGGACGACTATCGTGTAACTAGTTTTTAAAGGCACGGGTGGAAAATTGAGAAGCCTAAAATTCTTAATTAAGAATCCTATTTGTCACAAATTAATTTTAAACATATGAAACGTTACCTAATACATGTTACAAAAGATCAATTTCCGCAAATTGTGCAAATATGCGGATATCAACATGCCATAGAAGGAAACCACGTGGAAAAGAAATCATTTCATGTTCAATTTTTGAATACCGCAGACATAGCGCAATATTCAATTCACTATGTTCAACCCGGTTCAACCCAAGAAAGAAACAAAAAGTGGTTGAACTACATAACCTGATTAGTGCTGTACAGGTGAGCCCACCACAAGCCCCTTAGTGGGGGGTTTCGGTTCACCTCTCTGCTCACTGCCCTATATTATGTAACGTGATTACATTCGTAGCCTATAATAAATTCGTCACGAACCAAGGTACACAGAATAAAACTTCATCAAAATCGATTCAGTGGTTCTCATGTTATAAACAACCATACACACTGCAGACTTTGTATTTTATAATAAGTAGAGATATGTGGCTATATAGTAACCTATATTGCTGAAGCGACCCATTATGGTGCATGAATACATAATACATATGTGCTGCCCAAAACAAGAGGGGCGTATCCCCACTTCGGTAAATTCTGAATACCTGTAATTTGAAGTTTCAAGAAAACGTCTACGATCAAAAAAAGTATTCATGCCTCTACGAACGCATACGGGAATTTTCTGGGAAGATGACTGATGCAGCGACCGAAACTGATGCAGTGACGGTCACTGATCCAGTGATCGACAAAAACTTATTTTCAACTGCTGTTGGAATACGCCTCTCTTGTTCTGGGCAGCAGGCTTATGACACGTATATACAGTATTTAACATTTAACATATACAGTATTTAACATTTATACATTTAATGATATCTTGTTTTATCAATGATCAACCTAACGCTGTACATAACCAGAACAATTTGTACATCAACAGTTGCTCCAGCTCCAACTGTAGCTCCTGCTCCTCCAGTTGAGCCACCCCCTGCTCCACCAGTTGAGCAGCCTCCTGCTCCACCAGCTGAGCAGCCTCCTGCTCCACCAGTTGAGCAGCCTCCTGCTCCTACTGCAGCTCCAGTTCCACCCCCAGCTCCAGTTCCCACAACAGTGCCTGTTCCTCCGCCAGCTAATCCACCCCCAGCTCCCGATCCAGCGGCTGCAAATGCTTCTAATCCTGAACCACAAAAGGATCGTGGAATATTCGGGTTTGTTTTTGATATCATAAATCTTCCTCAAACGTTGATTGGCTCAATCTTTAACTTTATCTTTTCCTGGTTGCCATTCAAACTATAAAATTATGTAAATTTGACGACGTTGTTACTCCCATTTTACGGATCAATAAAGTTCGATTAAACAGTGTATTATAATCATTTTTAAATAATTTATTTTTATAATTAGTTGCTGGATTTTTTTTTTGTAACTTATGGTAAAAAAAAATACATTATTGTTAAAAAAATAACATCTCATTATAGATGGTGTGTTCTATTTTAATATGATACTCATTTTGGTAAAAAAAGGTATTTATTGCAGTACGTATGTATAATTAAATGAAATGTATAATTAATTAACAATGTAGACATTGTGTAAACACTGTTTTATTGAATTAAACTGTTAAAATCAAACATTACTCGAATTTTATTTATAAAATTAATGAATGAACCTTATTTTAACAAAATTGATCTACAGTATTGGCCAGAATGGATGCATCACATACAATTTTTTACATATTTCACCATATTTGTTTAGCTCGTCAAAATAAATACATTTTTCTAAGATTTTATTACTAACTGTATGAATTAAACATCCCGCGTAACTATTTACGCATGTGCAGACACTTTTCTTGCCAAAGTCAGTCCATGTACTCGTAAAACAATAGCACTGTGTTGTACTTCAAATTGGCACACTTTTAAAGGTTTAAGCACGGTTGGCAAGCGAATTCAGCCTGTATGTCATGCCCAAATAGCTGTTTTGGATAAAAAAGAATACTCTTCAAGATAAATTCACCAAAGATTAACTGTAAATCAATCATCGGTGGTTAGATAGCTCCAAATACATCGCGACACTGGAAAATTCGCTTACAAGAAGCCATCAGGTCGTCCAAAATGTACTTCGTGAAGGCAAGACAACGCTATTTTACTCGCAGCGAAGAAATCTTCTCGAAAATCGTCACTTGGCATGCATTGCCATTGGTTTTAAAACAAAATAAAAAATTCAAGTTCAAAGCACGAGCTTCACGACTGGTGGTAGAATAATAACATGTCATGGTTTCACATACTTCAAAACCTGTCTGTTTGGTGAAATGTGAAATTTATTTTGATAAATTAAACAGTATTTTTCACGACAGGTTTCAACGTATAGAATTTGACTTTATTTAGAAATTTCGCATTCTCTAATCCGATATCATAATACAAATTTGGAGTAAACACTGCCGGATTATAGAAGTGTAATATTAAAAACCAAAATTTTATTTTATTTCAAATTAAAACATTCAATCAACAAATTAAAACACGTCGCATCGTATCATTTAGCTGTTTTTCGACTCTTTTCAAAACCCAAGTCCTCTACTGCGATATCCAAGTCCTCCACTGCGAAATCCAATTTTTTGTTTACCAGTGTCAACTTCTTTCGCTGGGATTGCATCACCAGTCTTACCTACAACGATTTTAGCCTTTGAAACAGTAAGATAAAGTAATAATTTCACGTTACGGTAATAGAAACAAAACGCTTACCCTCAACTTTATATTTATATGAGCGATAGTGCTGGGCAAATACTTGACTAAAAATGAATAACAACAGAATCAATCGTTTCATCGTCGATGAATTTTCCAGTGTAAAATATATTTTTCGTTAATGGTAGTTTAATTTTGTGTCGTTGATTTGATTAACGAGTAGAATTGTTTCCACGTGAAATTTGTTTTCAATAAAATAATTTTTAATTGTTTCGTATCGATCCAATTACAATTTTTCGATACATATTTGTTTTCACTGTGTATTTAGGTGTCACGAAATAGCCAGTTTTGTTCGGTTCTAAGAAGAACATTGAAAATTAAATGTGTAACATGATATGAATTGGTTCACATCATCACAAAAGTTGCAATAATTTTCATAAATTAAAGTTATTATTCTCGCTAATTATTCGTTTTTTCAAAAAGAAAAATGTTTGTTTAAATAATACTAAAGTGTCTTTCCGTCGCAAGCGACAGTTGATCCAGAAATGGTAACCAGCATGGTCAGGCCACTAGTCACTCAGTAAACCCCAGAGAGGTTATTTATTTTTTCTTCATCTTTCAGTCCAGTTTCATTCATGGTCCAATCTGGGATGCATAACAAAGTAGGGGAACAAAGATCAAAATATTTTATTATATCGAGTTTAACATCGATATTGGCGTCACATCTTTCTCACAACAGTTTTAGTACTATAGATAATTTTTAATTATAAATATTATTCAACTAAAAGCTCTTTTTTATGCTGAAATAATTTATGCATATAATTTAAAGTGAAACAATTATAGCAACTACGTTTTTTGAACTTCTTTTAGACAGAAATGTATGGAAGGTTTATTTGGATAGATAGGTTTAAACTCTATCCAAGTTTAAGGTTATGTGAGCAACAACGGTTGCTCACATAAACTGTAGCTACTATAATATACATCAAATTATCGTTGCGTACAAGAATGATTCATTGGCTTAAAATGTAGGTGTGTCGTCAGCAACACTCCGAGAAAAAGGAACCCTTCGTGTAACAAAAATCTCGAAATTGACACGACTTCGACCCGTTGAAATTTGATACAACGAAATATACTACAACTGAAACCTGTGTTCAAAATTTAAATTCTGTAGGCCATCTGAAACCTACTAAAAGCAGAGTTTGAAAAGGCCCAAACGTTTGAAACTATTGAAATGGTATCGTAGCCCTGAAAAAATAACAACATCTTTTATATATTAAGTTACAATAATGTAAAAATAGATATTTTTCATAGATTTTTTTTGCTTATCGTTTTCGATGAAAAGCTTCCAAACAAGCTAGTTGCACATGAATTCGGTATGCTTTGAAGCAAGTCTCTTGAAAACGTGCTTTTTGCACTGAGATCTGCACGTTTTCGAAAAATTGTTTCAAAACAAGCTAATTACATATGAATTTGCTATGAATATACCCTGTATATGCCTTATACGTGTATTTCACACTTTGTATCAATATTTCAACGGTTTTATCATTGCATTTCATTCAGACCTTAGATACTTCAATACGAGTTACAAATTAAATAACCATAAATAGTATACGGTACACGTATATTATTTATAAAAACGTATACGATACGCCAAAAATCGGCTGACTACCATTCACAGAAGTCGTAATTGAATTCATCAGAATCGTTAACATGCAAGGACAATTTGATGATACGAAGTTTGATAACTTACGTTTTTTGTAGGTATTTGCCATTTTGTTTTTTATTATATATAAATTAATAAATAAATAAAAAACTGAACAAGTTTCGAAGCATCTTGGCTTCCTCATCAGCAGTGTGTAAATGGTTAACAATTTTTTGGATACAGTATTAAAGTTAAAAGTCGGTTGAATAAAGTTATACGATAAAAACCGGAGAGAGTTAAAATAAAAAACTGGTTGGACACCAATTGAACAAAAAAGGGGGTTGATACAGACATTGAATGTGAAAGTAGAGAAACAAAGGAAAGAAATGTAGTTTCAGTTCTGTTGTGCTTCTGGGCAGTTTCCGTTGAACTCCTTCATAATCGGTTTCCAAACTTCTGGGATGGTGATGAAATTGTTGTTGGTGTTAATTGTTTTACTTTTATTAACATTGATTTCAATGGTTTCCAGAAGCAAACGTTTCTATTGGTCACTTTCTGTGTGAAGTATGTTTGTGTTGTCCCAGTTTATTTCGTGTTTTGTGTTTTGGGTGTGTAGATTGATAGCATTGTTTGGGTTTTT
>JAQIWH010000235.1:0-61383 GCA_034695005.1 Cryptops parisi
TGTTAGGATAACCTCTTTGTTCCTGTAACCTTTGCCCATTTTGAGCGTTCAATAAATTCAATTCAATTCAATTCAATTTATTTTTGTTTGTTTGTTCAGTTGTAGCCTTTTATGAATTACCTGCACCCTTCATAATAGAGTTGCCACCCGTACTTTATTTTAAAGGACAGCAGCGTACTAGTTGAACAATTGGTTCTGTACTGAAGTGACAAAGACGCAAAATGTCCTTTATTTAAAAATTCAAGAAACGGTAACAATTTTCTTAAGAAAAATAAAGTTCTAATTTCAACGTACAGTATATCATTCCTCAGACCTACCATTTCAATACTCATCATGCTTTTTTGTTATTTTTTCTCTTTTACTTTTTCTCTTGTGTTTTGTACTATTGATCACCATTTCATCGAAATAATTTTAAATAAAAAAAAATAATAATAATAATAATAATAATAATTAAATAAATTATAAATAAGCATTGAAATCAAACTTACACTACTACATAAAATGACATGAAAACTAAATTTACACTAGATAAAATGTGATTGTCTTTTTTTTTTGGAACTTGAAAAGGTGGCAACCCTAGTTTCACATCGAGAAACATAATGGAACAGCTTTCTTCAACAGTTATTAACTTTACGCTTCATCTCAATCCTAACAACATTGTAAAACAAGTGAAAAACTAATGTTTAATGAAACCAGTTTTTTTAACTTTCACTGATGGGCAGTGTTTAATCAATTCGCCATGTTACAAAGTAACCACCACATGCTTATAATGTGGTGTTATGGTTTTTATTATCATTATACTAGAATGTAACCCCCGTGGTAGGTATGGTAACCACGGGGAATCTAGTTATGTGAACATTCCACGTGGTATCGATAGCATGCATCGATAGCATTACCATCGAAACGCTAACACAAACTTATGCAAAATCGATGGGTTATTGTTAAAAATCAAGGGGTTACGCTACATCGATAAAATCGCGTTACGTCTCGCGCGTTATTTAGGGTGAGGATAACTATTATATAGTGATACTGTATAAAAATGATTAGACAAAGCTGATGAAATTCGAAGTCCCTTAGGAGAAACAAGTCATTATAGGATGAGAAAAAAAAAGGCAGAAAACGTTATCCATCATCAATGATCTAGGTGTGACAACTAGCAAGTCTTGAGTTATCATTAGCGATTTATCATCGGTTCTCTCATAGGCGCTTGACCGGAAAAGAAAACGCCCCAGTCGGAATTCTGTTGGTCCGTCATTTTTACATGCCGTGCCGTGTTTATTTTCTTATCTATCGTCCATAGGACCTCGGTGGTTCGACCACCTATCTTATCTGCCATTACCGTGAAAAAAAAAATAACAACAAAGAATGTCAATAACCGAAAAAGAAAAATGCAGCAACCTTGACAAAACCTAATCGAAATGTTCGCCTGCAGCTTTTATTCATTCATGTTTGTGTTGTTGTAGTTTCTTTTCCCGCTTCTTGTTCTTCTTCTTCTTCACCTGTTCAGCAGCAGCAGCAGCAGCAGTTCCAGTTCAGGCCGGTTCTTGGTTGACTCCGCCCACGCTTATGCCATCAGCATCTGGATCAATAGACAGCCTCCTCCTCGCTTCAGCCTTGTTCTAGAAACTTCTCCTCGAAAGGGGTTTTTGCACCCCACGCAGAAATACAACGCTCAATCATTCACCCTACCTACCTAGTAACCAACGAGGCCTCTCGAAACTTGTTCTCTTTTGTTGTTGAAAGAATAATAAATAGCGTACTGTACTGATCGACCTTTTCCTTCTATATTATAGCTAGGTGGTCTGGTTGGAATGCCAAAACAACTTAATTAGCAGTCAATTTACTTTACTTAGCAACAGGTGATCAATGTACAGGCAGATACGTCATTTGGTTCGCTTATTGGGTGCCTGCGATAGGTGAACAACATAAAAGACATAACCATTGGAGGAAGGCACTACGATAGACAAAACTTTTTCAAGGAGTATTTGCTCCAACTGTTGTCATGTCATACAGTACCTGGAGTGGATAGAAAAAAACTTATCAGATAGAGGTGGAAAAACTTAACACAAACTCGAGATGGCTCAACAAGAGCGCGTGAAAAGGCAATTTTCTTCTTGTATTTTTTACAAGTGTTGTATTATTTATTTATTTCAATACGTTCGAGTGACATGGTTTAAAAAAAGAAGCGTGTTATGAATAGAAACACTTCAAAAATCATTTCGAGTCTCAATTTCAAACCCTATCTACAAACATAACCATTATCGATGACACCTAACGAAATATGTCCATGCGGATGCGTCGGTTTGACGAGTCCAAGTGTCGAAAGGCGTTTCGTGATATTTTAAAGAACGTCTTTTAAATTCTCACCGCACAGTACCAGTGAAAGAACCAAGTTATTTAATAAATTCCTCGACAATCAAAACAAAAATAGTGTTTCGAATCGAGTGGGAAAATATAGCATTTTTTTTCCGCTCAAGACGCACCATAAAATAAACAAATGTGTCGTCGAATCGTTTCTGGTCCCCCGTCGGCCTGCCTATCCTCCTCCATTTTTTTGTCTTCCTCGGCTCTTATCCACATCGCATGTACGTTCGTTATCTCCCTCGCGTTCACCACGTGGAATCGACCAGTGACGTCACCTCATCCAACCGACGACGACTGCCACTCGAGGTGGTCGATTCGTTCGACGACGGAAAAGCAACATACGACGATGCGGCGTTAGGTGCTGTTGACGCCCGACACAGGGGCTTCTCGGCCACCGGCGACTTGGCTTCTAGTGACGCCCCACCCACGCAACACCCCACGACCCCCAGTTGAGAGGTAAACCTCACTTTCTTCAGTCTTGTCTTTTCTCTTTTGCACCTTCCCACAACTATTTTTGAAATTCGACTGCATTGCGCGATCAATGACGAGGTTTCGACTCCTCTGCCTACTTCTCGCGCTACATCAGCCAACTGCGTTTCGACTTAACTTTTCAACCCTTTCTTTTAACAACTAACGCCTCCTCCTCCTCGCAGCTTCCCTAGAAAAGCTTCTTCGCGCTGAAAAGCCTTCGAGCTTTCCTGCCACGCACTGTCGCTAATTGAAAATCGACCGCTCGTGATGTTGGTTGGGTTTGGTTCGTCGTTTACCCATCAAAGGTAGCATTGACGGTAGCATGTCAACGTGAGAAAAGAGAAGAAAACAGCAATTTTATTGGTGTACACCGGACAGCAATGTTTTGTATTCTTTCTTTCTTTCCCACCGCTTTGTTATTTCGTGTGTCGGTATGGAAGGAGTGACTAGTCTAGTCTCCTTAGGAAACAAAAAGTAAACAAAGAACAGCTGATGAAGCGACAATGGGGAGCATGATTTAAACATTCCTCAAATGCTTCGTATTGTATCTTACGAATGACAGTTCAAACATCCGAGTGAGGAGAAAATTGCACGAGGGTCGCTTCTTTTTTTCTTTTTTGTCGTAGCTAATCAACGCATTTATTAATTAAAATTGATGCTTTGATCAACAGGGGCTATCGTTTTATTTCTTTTATTGCATCGTTAAGGATCAACTATTTGTTCAATCTAGTCGTCGGTTATGTTTTGTTTTATTTTATTTTATTTTAAGAAGGCTATTGAGTTGATTTTTTAGCCACTCTTCATTCGAAACGAGGCGCGTCATTATAAGACAGACAATAGGCCGAGTCCTTTATTAGAGGCGCCTGTCTTTTCGAGAAGCTAATTTCTTTTTGTTACTGTTTTACCCACATCTATCAAATGAGTCTGCCTTTCTGTCACTTCATTTACATTTTTTGTGTCCTCCTCCTTGCCTTAAAAACCACCTGTTCAGCTCGCTCGCTGTATTGTGGTGACAGAAGACATCCCTGGCCTGTTGGTTACTGTTTTTTCTTCCATTATTATTATGTGTGTCCCTCGTTCAGCTCGGCGAGGTTACGAGCCTCTCGAAGATATGGCCGTGGAAAATGGTGGGAAGGCTCTTCCAACAACTCCCCCCAGCTCCGAAAACGTGGATCGAGGGTGGGCGTGGGTGGTGCTGGTAGCTGCCTTTGTTGGCTTTGCCATTCTTTCTGGCCTCTTCTACACGTTTAGCATCTACTATCTCGTCTTTCTCGACGTCTTCGGAGAATCGAGAAGTTACACCGCTTGGGTGGGTTCTCTCAACGCAGCCTTCTTGCAAATCGGAGGTAAGATGACAAAATTGAGCGCTACTATCATACGCTCTTCACCCAACAGTCGACTCGTCGTTGGAATTTTATCACCTTCTCTTTCGTCACCAGGTCCCATCGGCAGCATCGTGATCGTGAAACTAGGATGTCGCATCTCTATCATTCTTGGAGGCATCTTTTGCAGCATAGGTTTCATCATCTCATCCTTCAGTACTCGTATTATACATCTGTTTATTACTTACGGCATCATCATCGGTAAGTAGCTTTTCATCACGCTATTTTTATTATTATTATTTCCTTTGAGCGAAGGTTCACATCGTTGTTGTTGTTTCACTCGCCAGCCACGGGCTACAACCTGGTCTACTCTGGCCTGGTGGTGGCTTTGGGTCAGTATTTCAACCAACGCCATCCTTTAGCCGTGGGGTTGAGCATGGCAGGATCGGGCATCGGCGTGTTAGCCATAGGTCCTGGTATTGGCAGGTGTGTGGAAGAATTTGGATGGAGAGGTTCCATGCTCATCAGTAAGTCCCTTTTCTTACCTCCTCTTCTCGTTAACTTAAACAAAAAACAAACCTGTCAAAGTTGTTAAATCATTCGCGTGAATGATTGCAGATGCAGTAGGCTACTCGAGTTTCTTGGATCTTGGATTGGATTCTAAACTAAAGCATTACTAATGTACTGCTACCAATAGCAATGATATTTAAATTCAATGGTATTGACGCTTCAACTTGTTCTTTCGTTACTTGCAGACGCGGGTCTTACCTTACAGTACATTGTCCTGGGTTCGCTCGTGTTTCCACTTCCAGAGAGACAGGATGTCGAAGTGATCAGGAGAAATGCCTCGTATCCCGCACTCATGGGAACGAGCACGGAAGTCTTGGAAAAAATCTCCACCAACAAATCACGCATTTGGAACCACGACTTAATGGTGGATTCGAAATTCTGGTAAGTGACAGCTACAGTACAGTAAGCCTAACGACTACTTTCATACTGAATACCGAGGATGACGAAACATTTGCAGGTGCCTTAATTTATCCGGCTGCTTCTGGATCATGGGCGGATTGACGGTATTCGTAATCTCCAAAGACTTTGCGTCTTCCAGAGGCTTGGAAAATAGCTACGACTTGGTGTTAGTTGGCTTAGGACTGGGTGACTTGGTAGGTCGACTGCTGGGAGGTTTCATCGCTTCCAGTCACCGAGTGAGCACGCTGTTCTACTACAGTCTCACCATGGTAGCGTGCAGTGTGGTCATCCTAGGGCATCTGGTTGTGACCGACATCGCCTCGTTTTTCGCCATCAGCACTCTGTTTGGCTTCACCTACGGTCAACAAAGTGTGCTCTTGCCCATTGCGCCCGTCACTTTGTACGGGACTCAGCTGCTGGCTGTCATTTTCGGATATCTGTTATTCACGGCTGGCATCGGGACTCTCATTGGACCTCCTCTAGCAGGTGAGTCGTTTCTCGATCTATCTACTTTAGTACTTTTTTGGTGGTCTTTGGAAACTGTGAACGGTATTGAAATGGTTGTATTAGGCGTATCAAAGTCAAACGTCTCTTACGTTTCCTCAACTTGAAGGTTGATGACAGAATTTGTACCAATGCTCTTAAGGTTATTGCAACTCAACGATTCAAAAATCATTATCGACCTTCAACGATAAGTCGAAAAAAAAAAGTTGTCCTTGAGTGATAAAGGCTGCTCGGCACTCCATTTTATTATAAAACCAGTGAGCACGTATTATACTGGCGGTCAGCATTTCAATAAACGCAAGATAAGTGCGTTTCAGGTCGAAATATCATTAGCAACAACTATCTGAAAAGTTCAAGGGCCTCGTTGATGTCAATGAATGACATTGAAAACCAATGTTTATGTCGAAATCTCATCACGTGTAGAACGTGTTTTATAAAGAAAGTTTCCAAGGTTACCATACATCAAACGCGACTACGAGCAAAAGTTCAAAATAACAAAAACATGCTTCACGGTTGCCATTCTAACTGCGGGTACGAAGTGTCACGCTAGATAAATAACAAATATCATGAACATTAGCGAATATTAATGGTTTTGTTTTCCTTTTACTATTCTAAACAGGTTGGATCATAGACGAGACCAATTCTTTCGATGGACCGTTCACTTTCGCCGCTATTTGTAACTTTCAGGCTGCCATATTGATGTTCATCACTTATGTCATCGATCGCCACCAAAAGATGAAACAGGCTGCGACGCTGAAAAACCACGTGACCAATGGTTACGCGGAAGTACTCCTGAAACCGGAAATATCCAGCACAGGTTTACCAAACGGATATCACACCTCGTCATCACCACCTCTGCAGGCGGATGTTTAACTTTTTTTAAGTTGCACACAAATAACTCGTGCACACATCTCTCTTAACCGTCCTCGAAGAACTTCCTAAGGTGACAAAAAAAAAAAACAGCAAGGTGAAAAATGTCCAAGGCAATCTTCCATTAGAAAAAAACGGAATACTTTTTATGGTTTATAATAATATTGCATATAAAATCCCCATACCAGTGCCCTTAAAAAAAGAAAACGATTATTCTTCAACATCAACGCGTTTCAAATTCTTGTTTATTCGACGCTTCGTAGCTAACCAATGCCTAGTTTTTCCAAGCTACAAAGGATCGCGAAAGAAGTCCATAATTTGTTACCGTCTTCCACTTTAGACAACCACAAAGCAGTCGTCACCATGCTCTTTAGTTTATCGTCATTGCATTTAAGGATTCCGTGATCAATGCAATTCATTCATTCATTCATTAGCCTGACAAGATGCGTTCTTTAATTAGGTGAAACGAAATGGAAACATACAAGAAGGTACAACTTCCAACTGCATAGTGTACAATGATAGTACTCTTCAGCATCTCCTTTCCCAACTTAAAAATAACACGTTTCTTAACCAAGGAAAGTTGTCACTTTCTCAATAGATTACAGTTTACGGCAATGCCTTCGATGTGTGTTTGCATTCGTGGAATTTTTGGGTTTTCATCTACTACTAAATTACCGTAGAGTACTTTTTACTCCATCCTAAAGCTGCTACTTCTTCAAAACCTAGTAGTACTACCTACCAACATAGTTTACTGAGATTCCATGACAAGGATGTCATTTTCAACTTGGTTTCAGTGGTTAATTTCTAAAGACCATCTCAGGAATATCATTTTAACCGGATAGTAGTTAAGTTATCTTGTTTTTCCAAACGGAAACGAACATCGACACCGTCGACTCAAGGTGTACAAGTGATAAAAAAATCAATACATCTCTAAGTGAAAATTGAAGTGTAACGATGTATTGTGTAGAGATAATGCTTGCCGTGATTGCTCGTTTGTATGTGTATTTTTTGGCACTAAAAATATTTAATTTTTTACGACTGGGGTCGCTTCTTTCTTCCTTTATTACGACTACAACGGTATGAGTTAGTTTATTGCATACACACGATTCATAGGAAAACTCGATTGCCAACAAGCTAAAAATTAATTGAAGGGCCTGGTGTAAAAAGATGTGACATTTTTGCCAAAAATAACCTAGAAGCATTTTCGAATGTGTTAGGTGCAATTCCACCTTCTTAATGCACAAGTTTGAGCAATGCAACATCATGTGCATAAATATTATTTAGTGCAAGAAGTGTCAAGTAGCCCATATAATTCTTTTCCTCGAAATTGTAAAAATGTTACTTAACACCATTTTACACTAGGCCCTTGAATTTTAAACAAGTAATGCGCTTTATCACCTAATGCCAAGTTCAGTACCACTACCTAGGGCGAAGATTAGTTCATGAAATACTACAGCAGCGATGTCTTGAATAAATTTTAAAGTTTTAAATTTTGTACCCTGAAAAAAGAATGCTAAAAAAAATTATAAACGTCCCCTATCTTACTGACTGGATACAAACCCAGACACAAAAACGACGAAGATAACTGAAGGGTGAAACGTCCAGCGTTTCGTTTTTCACAAAAAAGGCTTTATCCAGGTCAAACACGGAAAAGGACACAAACAGCACTACCAAAGATTCACCCCCCCTCCCCATACACAGAAACGGTAAGTTCAAAACGTTTGCACGAGCATGCATGCCATACTCACTACAATACACAAAAACATCCCACGCCTCCACCCATCAAAAACACAACCAACTGAAAGAAAGAAACAAACACACCTATACGCCAGCCTTCTCAAAATTGACATTGACACATATTCACCTTCTCCCCCCGTTCGAATTGAAAATCATCATTACTCCCTTCCCTCACTTTTCTAGCATTCCAACGTTTTTCTCTATCAACAATACTCACAGAATCCCAATTCACACGAAGACCCTTGTCCATCACGGGCAAACAAGGTCTCTTCGCTCGATTTTGGTTTCTCATAGCATAATCGTTTTGGTAGGTAGATCCTACCTTTCATACATTGATCAGTTTCACCAACATACACTGTCACCACCACAACTCCCAACCTCTTTCTCATCACCACACACACCATACCATATCTTTCCTCTTTCTCCTCGTCACTCATCTCCCAATCGTCGAAGCTCTTTGAAATACAACAGTAAAAAGGGGTACAGTATATACAACAACATAAACATAATAAATGAGAATTTTTACTGAAAAAATTGTTTGTTTTTTCAATACAAGCCACTTTTATTTTAAAAATTATTATTTTGTTTTGAAATTTTTTAATAAACATAATACTTCAAGTTTCGTGGACTGCAGTTAAAAACCACCCTTCAACGATACGAAGTAGTATAATTTTATATAGATTACGGTCTATACATAACAAAAATCACCAAAAATAAGCTTATGTGAAACGTGAAAGAACATAACATAAAATTGAATCGAACATGAACCAACCAATAGCACACGCAAGTTACTACACTACTTGCAAATGCCCATAAGTCACCCATTGCACTGTGAAATTAAAAATACACGTCTTTACTGTGGCGTGTCCAAAGACAAGCTTTCTTTTAAATTTCTTGGACCGGCTGTAAAGTTGGTAAGCGTATTATAGGCAACACCGTAGAGGCCACGTGAGTGAGGGGGGGGGGGAAGTTAGGCAATCGCATAAACTTCAAAACTTTTCTCGAGGCTGTGGATTAGAAGGTGTCTCTTCGTAAGGTGGAGGAGGTTCCCTAGAATAAAGAGGCGCCACCATCGAGTCAGGAATAAAAGGTTGTTCTGGAGGTGCTGTAGGTTGAGTATCGTAAGCAGGCGGTGCAACGAAAGCGTCAACTCCGTGGTTGCTCGTGGTACCGTATTTGTTACCCTGTTGTATACGCTCTTCTCGTCTCGTATCGTGTTGAGAATCCTCATCGGTGACGAGCAAAGGTTGACGTTCCGCGACCCTCTTTCGACGACGTCTCCGGCAGAGGCACGAGACCGACACAACGATGAAAATCAAAACGACAGGGATACCCAAGAAGACGAGGCTATACGCGATGGCACTGGGGTCGCACGTCCATTCGAGGTTGTGTTGTTGGGAAGAAGAAGAATCGAGGTGGGTCGCACCACAGTCGGTAGAGCCGAGACCCGTCTGAACGACCACGGTCTCGTCTCGACTCCAGCGGTAAGGCAAGGTACATTCCGTGACACCCGTACACGAGCGCAAACTACCGCTAAGATCGTAGGTTGGTGTGGCGAGGTTGAGTTTCATGGTCACGTTAGCATCCGCCGAACTGCCAGCATAATAAATCATGTAATAATCATCTTCAGCGATATTCGCGTTCATGGGTTGGAGCTTGGCTTCGGTTCCTCTACACACTTTGACCAGAAAACGTTGCAGCGTGATATCGGAACACGGGTCCCGTCCGACCCACTGCTTGTGTCCAATGTCTTCCATGTCGAAATCGTCGCTAAACCACGGCAACCGCTGTTGCGTTAGTTTCAGACAGTCGGGATCAACGTCTCTACCTTTGAAGATGTACGACATCACGTTTGCTTCCGACGAACACTGCCGAACGTGTATGACGGATCGAGCGGGTAGATAATACCTGAGAAGGTAGCTACCTTTGGCTGGAACAAACAGAGTGAGTGACGCGTCGCACACTAGTTGGTGCGCATCGTCCACTTTGGGTACCCCTGTCATGAGCGACGCGTTGAACTTGAAGGCATTGTCGATGGATTTTATTGTCACACTTTTGCACCAAACGGTGGACAACCCGGTGGATAAGACGAAGGTGCCCAGTCGTTCGATGACTGTTTTGTCGCCATGGTTGTTTATCCACACAAACACGAATCCGCTAAGGACACCCAGTGCGAGGACGGCGAAGGCTGCGAAAGCGCAACATGTTTGTTTTTTGGTGCACGCCATTTTTGAACCGTTATCAGCTGCTTGGGTTCTAGCTTAAAAACAACGATAGTATCACCGCATCATTATCATATCATACACTTATCTATTACAAACGTCTATCGACGTCAGAAAGTCGTCGCGTCCCTAGCCGAGTAGTTATTTCCCCACGCTTACTGTAAATGTTACAAAGTTTATGACTCACTCAAATTTATTTAACTGAATTAATGTGCGGAAACAAATGGTATCCGAACGTTCATTGTTTTTAGGTGTGCTTCAATCTTGACAAGTAACGTGATATCTCCGACCGAGGGCAGAGTGTGAGTGATTCGTAACACGATAATAGTGTGCTTTATCATTTGATATTGCAACTTTATTTGTCAGCCCAACTAAACAGTAGATAGCAACAAAAACTTATTCAAACTCAAAAGAGTCTCTCGTTATAGACAGTAGTCTCCTGAATTCTTCCTTCATTCGAACCAAGTACAGTGGTTATTATAATCACGGATCGTGTTCTCAGTCGGCTATTGTTATCATAATCAATTGGTCCCAAAACTCTGTTTGATGTGTTTTTATACATTGTTAATTATCAAGAAACACTGTCCCAACCAAAGTTAATAATCGGATTCCACTGTAGTACTCACTTAGCTTTCACTTTCGCTTTAAAGTTGTTTAAGGCGTTGCATAATGGCCTTCAAACAGAAACGCGACGTACTACCTAACAAAGTGCAGTTTAAATATCCGCTTTAATTAGTTATTTAAGAATGAAGCTTAAATAATTAATTGGGGTTAGATAGGCGTACACGGCTAAATTTATTTAAGGGTTGCAAAGGAGGGGGTCTACTAACACTAAGTCTTAAATACTTTGTCGAAATTGCTAATTCTCGACATTTCCGAGTGAACTCAATCGCGATATTATTATATGACGTTTATACCTGACATGCTAGAGTATATAGTTAGTATGTCATGGCGTATGTTATCAACTCATCGGTCCTTAATCACCCGCCCGAACCACCTAGTTATCTTACGTATCCACTAAGTTTCAAAGTAAAACTTAAGTAACGAATGATAGATAAATGGATAGGTTACCTGATACACGCAACAACATGAAAACGACAAACTAGACGCACCAACTAGCCTTATCGTTTGCGTGGACGTAAAACCATTATGTCGATAATAAAGTTCACGTGCGTACAACGGTGTACAGTATTAGTTTTAATATAGCGTTGCGTGTCGGGGAATGCCCGACGTGAATGTCCGACAACGGTTTCCCTCTGGTGGCAAGTTCATTAACTAGTTAAAACTATCGCTCAACCTTAAGCGTAACTCATGCATGATCATCGTCTTTTGAACAGTTTTTCCTGTTTATTTTTTTCATCCATTTTCATATATGGAACACTAAATCTTGATTAAAGATGAAGAAAAAAATTCTTCTGAAACAACTTCAAAATTTCGATCAACTACTGTACTTTTTTTTGGGGGGGCCACACCAAAAAATAAATAAGAAAAATAAACACAAACGATGAAATGAAATTGAGATTAACACCAGCTACTATTTCCGATGCAATGAGGTTTTTCGGAAATCCTAACATCATTTGATTGACGACTTTTTTGGCATTACCCAAATGGCGACGAGCCAAGGAAATGGATAAAATAGGAAAACAACACCGTTTATTTAAAAGTCCAGCTACTTGTTCACAATTGACGAATACATATTTACTTCCGAAAGCCAGTTGCATTTCCAGTATCTGTTGGTGATGCAAAATAAAATTGATCTCATTGGAGCATACGGTCGGTCACGTAATAAGCTTACTGATTTGATTCGTAATGTCAGAATCTGCAGCTATTATTTTGGCTCATATTCAGACTAACTTGTTTGTATTCTTTGTGGTTGTATCATTCGTGGTGTCCCAGTGAAAACTGGTTTGACGCGATTGATCATCTTCTAACGAACAAACTCACTGGTAGCTAATGTCCAATTTTTCTCGCGACGAATATGACACGCATTGGAAAGATTAGTACAAATCATCTAACCATAACTTTATTATATTTTTCTTAAACTACGAATGAACGTACTAAGTGGGTAGTTTGCACTGCATGCCTGAACGCGCGACTGCGACCCCTTATTGGTTTTATAAGTATAAAGAAAAAATAAATACAGTACCAGTCTTATGCAACAAACTTGAACCGATTAGTGTATTACACTATAAAAGATGTGACACGCGAGTCACATCGCACGTGGCATCGAACCGCGTTAGTTTATTTAAACCCTTCGAACTTGATCAGAAAAAGCAAATGACGCTTCATTATCAACTTGTTATCTTAGAATTAAGCTATCCTCGTCATGTTCACGGTGTACAGAAATCAATCGGGGAAAATAAATCTATTTCGAACACTGAAGAGTTTACGCTACTTCAATACCGAGCTGACGATTTTTCACTGCTGGCTTACAGGCTTTACGTTTTTCACGGTTGTCATAGCAATGACACGGAAACTATTGCACGTCATGTAGAAGTGTCGCCATTTGTCTAAAGGCAATGGCGCCATTTTGATTATTTCAGCGATTCAAAATCTGGCTATTACTTGAAAACAAACAAAAAATTATGCAAAAAAAAAATAGTATCTGAGTTGAAAAAGCTAAACCTAGACGATATGTCATATTTTGACCCCAAGGTGTCACAGGTTATCCTGTCGTTGCCTTCTTTTATGATAAATGCCTTACTGAATTGAGCGAGTAACTATGCCCTAAGTTAAGTTTTTTTCAGTCCTGCAAACTTTTCCACCGGGATTTAATTTAATTATAACATTGGCCACTAAACTTTTCCAAAGGCTAGTCCATCCCATAGTCTCGCCTTCACTGCAGCAAAAAACTACCCAATCGACTTCATTTACATAGTCCGTAATCACTAAAACAAACAGCTGTTCCATTTACCAACACCACACCACGCCACCCTATGGTACGCAATAGTTTCAAAATAAAAACGTTACATCCCATTCAAAAACACTCCTTCGCCTTGTATTTACAGTGGATGTCATCACCTTCGAAATGATAAGCTACCGTGCCATCTTTCATACGACACAATATAAAACCGGACTTTCGGACGAAGAAAGAACGAAGAGGAAGAAGAAGCTGCGCTCCCTCATCTTCGTCCATCGTCATGACAACGGAAGAAGAAGAAGAAAAAAAAAGAAATAGACGAGTAGATGACGTCATGCGCGCGCATCGGTGTCCGTGGCTGGCGCCAATGCGGCCAAAAGGCAGCTCTGAGGCGGCATCGATGACGAGCTCTCTGCCGTTCTCTCGCTGCCTACTAACTAACAACCTAACCATCATCTAACGACAAAAACCAGTTTGGATTTTACTTGCTTCTCCGACGGCTCGTCCATCACCAATGAGGTGCATTCCACCCACGCCAAGGTAAGCCATTGATTCTTGAAGGTGAAAAGATAAATCAATGGGAATAACTAACAACGAGGAAGAGTGAAAAAAACACAACTCCATCTGGAAACACGGAGTAGTGAGTGCAAAGGGTTGGGTGAGGTGAGAGATGCAAATCGTGTTATGTAACGATACAAGTGCGATCCTTTAACAGCCGATGCAAAGGACTCCATGTTGACACGCACTCTAGACCTATAAACCCACCCATCGCTTCACTGCAAAAACCTAAACAGGAATTCACGACACCCAAATACAATTAATGCGGACCCAAGTTTTTTCAGCCATTACGTTGAGGAATTAACTTGCAAGTTAGAGAATCGAATCCTCCTTTTAAAATCCCACCGTAAGCTATGTCTTGACACACAACCGATACTTCTTGAAACGACCCTATGATGTTGGTCTAACAAATCACAACCGTCAATGTAACGATGGCCATCATCCAACTAAATTAGTCGGAGCTGCAGCGTGAATGAGAATTAACACGATCAATTTTTCACTCGCAGCAAAAAGTGGCAATCCCTCCCTCACTTAGGTCGTCGTGAGATTGCCATCCTACGTACAGTCGACGTTAGACGTTAAGCCCTTTCTATCTTTAATAGAATTGCCTACTTTAAAATGGATGAATTTAAAGCGTTAACAGTCGCACTAACCGACGACCAATGTCTTTTGTTATGATCAACTGCGCTCAAGAGGGTGGATCTTGAAAATTGTTTACAGGCAAGGCCGTTTCTTTAAACTGACCATTCTTTTGTACGTATTTTTAAAAAAAAACAAAACTGGTTATTTGCAAGCCTTTGCGTGCTATGACTGACCACATGTCGTGTCCACCTACGACATAACTAGTGTACTTGCATCAACTTGGAATGTCTTTCGGGGTGATGCTGCAGCATCCATTACGAATGCCACTATCGATGGATCAATAAAACAACTATGGCCGATTGTTTAGATAACGGTTCTAATAAATTTAACTCTTTAAGTCCTCTTGTTGTTGTTGTTGTGTCTCTCCGATAAGCCACGCCCCCTCTCCTAACCATTCGACACAAAGGCTGGTGCATTCATCAATAATAGTGTTGTCTCCTTCCGGCTGACATAATTTCGCACTGCTTTTCACGAATCGATACCTAAGGAGCCTTCTCACGTAAAACTCCTACTAGGTCATCCCGTTTTATTGTTGACTCTTTTCATCTTTTTTTTCCCGCCTTTTCGCTAAATAATAGAGGCCTGAAAGGAAAAAGATGGGTTGTGTAGGAAATGGACTTCAATTCAAATGACACACCACCTTCGTCCAAATCGATAGTCGTGGCAGAGATTGTCATATCCGTTTTAATAATGGCCCACTGTTTGACTTATTTAAACCGTTTCTTAGAATCAGCTCCACCACGTCAATCTCTCAAACGAAAAACTACTGTATAACTGGGAAAGGTAAAAATGACCACTCTATCTATCACACAACTAATGTTATCACACAGTTTTTGTTGAAGCCTTCGATGTCTCGTAACGACATAACGAAAGCTGCGTAGTTAAACGACAGTTCTGGAATATTTCCAAATGGCTGAATTTGCATGAATTTTCTCAAGTTTGAATGGATGCAACGCCTAGTCGGCCACCGTTAAAACTTGATGTGACACACTTTTCTCCCGAGACTATAAACAACACTCTCGAGCGAGCGAGCTTATTTTCTCAAGTTGACATTTTCCCATCCCGTAGATGAATAGATAAATATCGATCTTTTTAGTCCAAGTACAAGTCGAACCCCTTTAAAAGTTACTTCCTACGCCTTATTTCCGGCGAAATGTGTCATAACCGCCTCGGTTCACTCTTCATTTTATTAAAGGACGTAAACAAAAACCCAAACATGACGTGTTAATTCCTTGCGTCGAGGATAAATTTTATCTGCCTGTACAGCTGTCGAGTGTCTAATTCTATTTTTCGTTTTGGTTTGGTTTCGAAAAAATTGGAGGACTAAATGAGGTTGTTTACATAATTTCCATTGCGCCTATTTCCTTTTTCCGCTCAGGTTTAATTTTTTGGAAAACAGCCAACCCGACACAATACCATTAATCGAAAAATGAAATGAGACAGGCCAAAAAAGATTAAAAATAGTAACAACAATTAATTGGTTTTCGCCATCACTATCAGAACGGACGTGAACGGAACTCATACGTTTCGATTTCGAAAAACCTGCCCGCTTGCGAGTGTTCAATAGAGAAAATTTCGACTTGTCACCTTTTTAGTTAATTACGTCCCAGAGAGACATAAAAATACAGTCAAGTAGAACGAAAACAAAAAATGCAGGTAATGTTAAAATCTATCACATAAAAGAATGTGGGTGATGATATAACACTAGTAGATGAAGCAAATGCTTTCGGTGTGAAGTTGATCGATCAAGAAATTATCGTTATATTTACTTAACTTTTTAACTAGGGAAAGTACTCATCATGTGCGCTGGACTAGTCGAATCAAACACAAGTTGGCTTAACTTTTCACTTTCAACCGATACAACGTTTAATTCTGATTGTTTTTAACTATCTCGGCTTCTCGGTTTCTTCACCATCGAGAATTAGAGCAATGATAAAAACAACACGTATTACAGTATCATTATTATTATTATTATTATTATTATTATTATGCCTACAGTGAATAACGGTGAATAGGAAGAACCATTCCAACTATTATACACATTTAAAAACGAGTTGCGCTGTTAGCAACTCATCATGACTTGACTGTTTATAAATAAATAGGACGTTTATGGACATAAATTAAAATAATATTTTATAGTATTGACTGTAACATTTCATGTTACCTATTATAGACAATCTCTTAATGTAGATGAAAAAGGTTAGGCCCTTGGACCGACCAGAACCAAATTTCATTTACACCCAGTTACTCTTTAGGAGGACCCAGCGGAATTACCGTAACTAAAGAATTTTTAGCCTCGTTTCCCCAACTTCGTCCCCTGACGGATAGCTTTCCTTCAATGCTATTATTAGAGGTCAAGAGGGTTGTAATGTACAGTGGAACATTGTTTTGAAAGACGAGGGGCAAAAATGTGTAATACATTTTAACGAGCCTTGTCTTGATATACGAGTAGTATACTGTAGCTACTCATGTCTGCAGAGAGTCGCGTGATTGGCAGAGTAAACGTCATCCTATCCAATAACCCTCCTCCTTTTCTCCTGTCTCTCATCTATTATAGATTACATTTAATTACGGTAAGTAATACTGTATACTGTACTATATTATAGTATAGAATTTAAATTTAAATTCTGTATGTACTGTACTGGTAATACTTTCTATTAATATATGAATGTGTTTGGGTTGTGGAACGACCATTGTTTCTTATGGGAATAGTCGCGTTGCTATACGAGATTTTTTGGATTACGAGCACGCTTCCGGAACGGGTTGTGCTCGCAATACAAGGTTCCACTGTACATTTGGTAGCGGGTGGAACTGTTATTGCTATGAAGAGAAAATCATTTTTAAAAGGCAGGTGAGCATTGAACAACCGCGGAACGTCGGGTAAATCAACTATTTCACTCTATTTCTGTTTTAAAACATTAGTTGTTGTTGTTGTTGTTGTTTTAACAATCACTCGTGCAACGCCCAACTAGTATTGCAATAGAACTGAACCACATTCATACCTAGTCGTACGAACAAACGGCTAATAGTTTCACTTAAATATTAAAAAAAGAGAGCGAGAGCGATCAAAGCAGTTCCTGGAAGATAGTCACGCAAACCCTCAGAAGACCATCCCAATTTATGTCTAGTTGATCCCCCTCAAAACAAACAGGGTAATTCGTTTAGTTTTATTGGTTAGGCCACCACGGGAGACAGAGAAATCTGGAATCTCTCGATAGAAAGGGTATCCACATTATCCTTTTTCATTGGTGTGCAACGGCTGTTCTAAACGGTGTTGTCGTTAGGCTACTTCTTGAGGACATCAGGTGCTTCAGTCTCTCGTGGGAAACGAGAGATTTGGAACATTTCTGTTCCAATGTCGTCGTCTATTTTTTTTCTCCCCTCCTTTAAAAACGAAACCGGTCATGAAACGAGGCCATTTTTCATATCGTTTCCATGACGACTTTGTCGGTTGCCACGACAACTTCCTCTAGCCGTCGAGTGAAAAGGCAGCGATGGCGGCCTTCGTCTCGGCTGCTAACAAAGCCTTCGTTTGGTAATAAGGCTTTTACCTACTACGCCAATTGGCACCCCTCGACATCGATTCTGCAACCCACGCAGCTCGAGGCGAATTGAAATGGTAGAGAAAACGCGGAGGAATGTCACGCATCTCTCGCCTACAAATCAGTCCCCATTCACTCGTGTGCAACAACTGAACAGGAAGTGCCAATGGAACAGGCTCTCCCTTTAAAGAGCACGCATTGGTGTTTAACAAATTGGAATATAGCCTTCAACTTGTTTCGAGTTATCAAACGGACAGACAATTCGGAATGCACCATTTCCTCGGTTGAACTACGTATGATAACTTCATTTCCCAAAAGATCATTTTGGCTCGTGACAAAAGAAAGCGAGTCGTGATACGTTATCTGTCTACCTGCCTGCCTATGGCTGGCGGGGTCACTTTTTTCTTCTTCGGGGCTATCAAATTGTTTCAGTTGCCATGACAGGAGCACAATGAAAAACTACACGACCTTCATCGAGAGAACACAAATCCGATTCAAGAAAGCCCTATCGACTGAAGCAAACATTTTCCGCTCTACCCCCCTTGCTCGCTTTTGGTTCGTTCAATAACAAGACGACATGTGGAAGCAAGTGTCTCGTCGATTTTCTTAAAGCCGGACTTGTAAACGAACAATTCATACCGACAAAATAAAACGGTAAACGTGTCATTTTGTTTAGAGCAAAAAATAAACAAATGTCTCAAGGGACCATCCAAATTGAGTCGGACCTGTCACAAGGCGATATAAACATAGATTAAGTTTGGCAATGTGTTTTAGTAAGCTTGTGCTGAATCATTTAACGTAATGTCGAGTACTGTAATACAGTTAGGTATACCTAAGCGTTGAGTTTAGTAAATTGAAATGGAATAGCAATAAGTGAGTTAAATGGTTGTAAACCAAGAACCGTATGTATACCTACCGGCGTTTTTGTTTTTTTTTTGATTTTGTTAACATCGACTATCAACGACTTATTGGGGCTCGAGTCATATAGGCACCGCACACGGTTTCCTCGGATTGGATTGCGTGGGCAGCTGATTTGTCGGATGATGATTGCACCAGGAAGAGTTGTTGTACACCTTTAGTTGACCCGGAATCTGGGCCTTTTAGACCAATATCGAAGAAACACAACTCGTCGCATTTGACCTAGCAACCGAGTGAAGCTTCCTCTTCAAGAGTGGAACAACACGGATCGATCTGTGCTCGTGGTTGAATGTCTTTCAAGCTGCTCGCTCCTAAAAAACACGAGCTCGAACCAACGAGTATTTTTAGCGCCATCTAAAGAATGGATTCTCGGACTCCATTAGCTCCATCTCTCCAGCATCTGGGAAACATAATAAATAATAATAATAATAATAATAAGTTTCTTCTCTCTGCCGGTCGTACTAATGAAGCTCGCTTTCCCTCGTCATAACGAGCGCTAATCAAACTAATCGTTGTCCTTACAAAACTCCATTAAATAAACTTGCCAATGGCACTGTTTTTTTATTTATCAAACCTCTTTTTATGTTCCCGATGCAAGATCCATTTCAATACGTTTCAATTGATTAAAAAAATGGTACAATACGATAACAAGGTGGACACCTACGTACTAGGTAACTAATTGTAAACTGTTTTCTCCATATTTTGCTTTTATGTAGTAGCGCTAAATATTTATTGATGTTGTACATAAATTTTAATATGATTATTTTCTCACAACCTTCCTCTACATAGCCTAGAGGTTATAATTCGGGTGAACATGACAAACTACCGTTTAAAATAAACCAATTTCGGTCAATGAATTCAAAACACAATCTTTTGTAATCCATGGGTATCGTTGGCACTAATAACTATTAACTACTCGGGTGTTACTAGTTACTTACTACGTTTATCTCAGTCCAAGTGAAATAACAGGTGGCTTGGAAATGTTCCAAAGTCATTTCAATTGGAAAAGCTTCCCACGTTGATAGATTTGAAAGACAAATGACGTAAGGACGACTGTGAGTAAAAACATTGGCGCTCTTTCAATTCAACGTTACAGTACGCTTCATCAGTGAACAAAACGCTGCAGTGGAACTTTAAAAAACCAGGAAAAGAATATCAACACGTCCCGTGTCGAGCTTGACATTTTTTAGCTACTGTAGTTCGTTCCAATTCCATATGGCATTATAGTCGACTGATCTTTTTTGTGAATTCTAAATTAATATTCGCAAGTTTTAATAAATTCAACGTTTCTTACCGGTGAAATAGGTGGTTAACCACATATTTTCATATAACCCTTTTGTTTTGTTTTCATTATAAACATGGATACCAGACAAATGAAGTGACACGCACTCAATTTTGTTATTTGATTGCTCTTGGTCTCGATCAAGTATGGTTAAAAACATTTGACACATGAATAAGTTCAATCCAATGAACAATATACTTAGAGAGAGCAAGAGTCCCGTATAACCAGTCCATAGTTGATATTTGACTTTATATAAAGTTTATTTAATATTGCTATAGTCATCTGATTTTTGTGTCTCAAAATGAAACCACAGTCTATTTTTCTATACTCATTTTGATTTATGACGGTTTTGTCAAATTTTGTTCCCAAGGTACGTTTACTGAAAAAATAAACTTGCTATTTTAGTTTGTATCTTGTTAATGAAGATATCTTTCCATGAAAATGGAAAATTTTGAGAAGATAAATGCCAAATTTATTTTCACGTCCAAGTCTTACCGGTTCTAGAGATGCAACTTTAAAGGTGTTGATGTTGACAGTTTCATTTGCAATAGTCCATAGGCAGAAAGAAGTGAAGTTTCTCGGCACAAAAAACAAAAACAAAATAAAACCTAGGAATAAATACTAGGAAGTAACGAATCTATAGCTGTCCTGTCATCTCTCTTCTCATCAATAAAATGAACGTTCTTAAGCAATTCCATGTGCCAATTCGGACATCATTTTACATCGTATTTATGTGTTATCTATCTATAACCATAGGTCATTTTTGTGACGAATAAATAGTTTAAATTTACAAACATTACGTATTACATCAACTGTAGTAACCATGAATTATTACAGACTACTTGCAATCCCGTCAAATACTGCAAGTTAACCTGTCATTAATGACGAATCAAAATGCACTCTGATTGGAGATCCTTTTTTACACTCATTCTCTGTTTATATTCAGGTTGTTCTGGTGAAGCCCCGTGAGTGTAAAATGTGACATACATGTACATCACTCGTTTTTCTTCAGTCGCTAATCAACTTCACAACATAAAATCACATTCTAAATTAATATCATATGTTGATGATAATTTTTTCATACTACCCTATGACGAGAGATATCGGCATATTGCTGACTCTCTTATAGAGCTTAATCTGGAAAAGCTTAAACTTTGGTATGAAAATAAAAATAAAAATACGGTTCTAAATTCACAAAAAACTCAAATTAAATGCCTGAAACAACCCATATGATAATCTTAGGTATTCACCTAGATAATAAACTAAATTTTGGGGTTCATATTGAATATTTAATAAATAGGCTACTACACAGAAATAGTTTTTTAGCCAAAAGACTTAAAAACTTGTTAACTACAGCTCAAATTTATAAAAACTAAAATTTTGTTTTTATCTGGTCTCCTACTTCTAAATTTAGAATAAAAAGACTCACAGTTGCATTCAATATCATAATCCGTGTTATTTTTGGGTTTTCCAACTACGTTTCAATCACCTCAAAATTAAAAAGACTTAAAATTTCAACTATTCCAAAATTTATAAAATTTGAAACAATTATGAAGCCATCATAATCACCCCCTTCACAAATATAAAATTTTATACAATGACGATCAAAATAGCCGCACTGAACAGGCGTATAAATATCATATAAATAGCACCGTTGATGACAACTTAAGAAAAGTCGATTCTTCAACTGTTTCAATGATTGAAATGCCTACATTCGAAGACTTTCATCACCAAGGTGTTTTCAAATTTCAAATACGTATACTACTTTTAACAAGCACATAAATTGGATTGACTAACCTTTTACAATTTTTTAATTCCTTTCTTGTGTTCATATATTTTGTAGTTGCATTTCATTTAGGTATTCTGTGTTGAAATGTAATCAATACTATTGATCCCGTTTGGGTTTTTTTTTAAGAAAAATAAAATAAAATAAATAAAACATACAAAAAAGCAAAATTCCGTATACAGTTTTAGATAATTTCAAAATTGACAATGCCAACTGTGTAGACTCGATTGATAACAACATTCGAATTGTTATCAGAGGAACATGTTTCAAGTGTTCCTTGACACTCTTCTTCGGCATGCAACAAACATTTCTTCCAATTCATTTGCAAAAAAAATTATATCCTCTTAAACAATCAGAGTTCCTTCAGTCATTTTTTTTACGACTTGTTATTTAACTTTTGGGTTGACCGTTGTTTGTGTATTTATTTTGTCCCACTTCCCGTTATCCCAGAAAGCGAAAATTGGACACGTAGAGACAGTCCGTTTATTCTATTAAATTTTGACGGGTCGATGTCGTGTCAAGATCACGGGAAAGAGGAGTGTTGCTGACGATAACATATTCATTTTAACCCCAATCAGACATTGTTATATATAAACATTAAACACACCTACATACAGTTTATCTCACGAGTCATTGATTGTAATAAAAACTTAACACAAATCAACAAACACATCTTGCATGCGTGCAATGTTTCAAATACAAAAACAAAAGCACAGTGTCAATCAAGTAGGTTGAAAGGTCGTACTAAAAAACCAAGTTTTGTTATGTTTTTAGGATGACATCCCGGGGGAAAATACAACTCAACCCATGGTCGACCGTTTAGACCAATGTGTCGCATGTTTTCGAAACAAGAAAACACACCCTGGCATCAACATGGCCCTCAACGTGTGGACGACTACTGGGTAAACGGCTCATGTCGACGTTCGACATTGCTAGAAAAGACACAATGGACGTCGAGTATCCGTGACATCAACGTCCCGAAGCCTTTGTAGGCGTCGAATGCACGTGTCTTTACCCTTCAAGCACCCCGGAAGAACGTGCGCCTCATTCTGGCGCTTTGGGGTAGCTAACCCTTTCGAAAAAGTGCGCATGAAAAACTACACACCAAGTTCCCCTGAAGATGATTCGATGGCAGCCTAGGAGGAGAAGCGGATCCTTCGAGTAAGAAAGCTATTCTATAAATAACCATGAATCTTTTCACGTCAAGAATAACGTAATAAAACCAAAATGCAACTAGGATACTAACGATAAAAATTCATAAATTGGGGATGTAGATTTATCCGATACAAAAAACGAATGTTCAAATAAGCAATAAGTAGTGAGTCAATTTCGAGTCAATTTCGAACGGGACTAATTTTCTAGTTTATATTATATTATAGTATAGTACGGTAGGTGGTTCCAAAATGTTGCATGAGGAGTTATTAACTGATCGAGACATGCTTCGAGTGAGAAAACGTACTACTACCACCATCAGTAGTGAGTGAGTGAGTGTCGAGTCATACAGTACGGTACTGGGTGCAAATGACTCGACGCCCGCCTCCGCCGCGTCGCTCTTTGGCACTGAGCCAGCCTGCTTTAGCAGCCACGTGACGAGGGGATAATACCCATGCTTCGCTTCTGAGTTCGTTACGCGAAACATTTGACGTGACATGCGTTATGGGTAGCCAATTATCGCCCTTCATACATACATACATACATGTATATGTACATTCACACAGTTTCTCCTTTTCTGTCATCCGCGGGAAATAACAACCCGTAATTTACTGCGGAGAATTTTACGCTGTGTCGCGTGCTACCAAAGCCTATTTTTAAAACTTTCATAAATTACAATGGGTTTGCAAAATCATACCCTTAAGAACAGGCATCCAGAACGCTTGTTTAAAAGTAGCGTAAAAACGCTCACGGTATTATTGAATTGAGAGTTAGGAGTTATTTTTATCGTGAAGGTCGTGTGTTTTTCCCTTCGATAGCAGCCTCGATTCTGTATAATAAATATCACTTGGGTCGTGTCGATGTTTCTCGGTTGGCTTCCCTCGCATACACAACCTAGTGCCATGCAGCAGGGAAGCACCGCTCTCATTCCAAGGCGGTGCTTTCATCTCCTTTACGACACACTCTGTGTAGATGGAAAATCCTTTTAGGGTTCTACTAGAACCATTCGCTTCTTGGGAAAAGCTGCAACTTGTCAGCACTTTTCACGTTAATGAGATGCATCTCGGTTTTTGTTTATTTTCCTAACCTGCGCGTGTCTAGAAATGACGACATCCGCCGCTCCTTGGAAATGCTCGACGACATTTTGGCCGAGTACGACAAAGATTCCGACAGCGGGTCAACCAATGGCCGCTCGCCAACAGAAAACAACGGTAGCCGGTTTGCTTATGCCTCGTCTTCGTCCTCTTCATCAACTTCTCACGGACCCCCTCCCCCACCCGAGGAAGCCGCTCGCGTCATCGTCTCCTACCTTCCCAGGTAGAGTGCGTGCGAAGACAACGGTTGGTTCACCGACATAGTTTGACAATAAATAAGGTGTGTATTCTCATTTAAAGGGATAGATATCAGAACGGCAGCGAGTGCCCGACGACGAGTGACCTGATCGGCGAAGAGTTCCCGCCCCCGCCCCGCGACCAAGACGTCAACGCCGACGCGTGCAACAACAACGCCTACGTCACGTTCGAGCCATCCAACTTCTCCGTAGCCGACTACGCCATGTTTGACGAACTCAACCCTCCCGTGAGTAAACAACCTCCTTTGTTGAACTTAAAACGTCGCAGCGCTCCGTACCATTGCTTGGCAATGTTTATTTCACGCGTTCGATAAGAACACGAGTCGATTCTTTCGTGCCCAACCGAGGTTCTCGTGCTCATTGAGCACGTGCTCTCTCTCATCAACTGGGACACCACACGTGTTGAGACGTCGATAAACATGTGGTGAACTCACGACTGAAAATTTGCTAAAGTGGTATCGTTTAATTTTGTCATCGAGCACTGTTTAGGCTGGAAACATTTCGTGCTTCGCGGGAAGGATTCCTACGTAATAGTAATAGTGTAGTACTTACTAACGGAGCACTTGTAAATGTTACTACGGTTGCGGCACGATCACAAGTAAAGCTTTCTCTTGACTCAGACCTGTTTTCGTTTCGTGGTGTTTTACATTTTGGTTTATACAGCCTAGGCCCCCGACGGGGTCCCGCAGCCCACTGTCCAAACGACAGGCTGTTCCCTCTCCCGAGTCTAAACGTGGTAACTTGGCGACCACTTCTTCGACCAACCGCAACACTTGTCAACAACAGCAGCAGCAGCAGCTGCATCTCGAGTCGCAGTTTCCGGAATTCCGCGAATTCCAACTGCGGATGCCTACCAAGGGCAATTATCGGATGGACGACGAACCCACCGAAGAACTACTCGGTTACGTTGACATCACGAGTTCGGCCACGGACGAGCCGGCCACCGACGACTACCAATACCAGACGAGCTATTTGGACGAGTCTGGCGACAGCGAGGACAGGAGCAGTGAAGGTGTACTACCCATTCACGTACTACTCTTTCTTGGGAGTTAATTCATTGATAAAAATAAATGATGATGAAACCAATAAACGTGTTTGGCTACGCAGAGTGCAGCAGTGTGATCGAAGTTCCCTTGGCGGCCAGAGCCGACGCCAAGGATCCCTTCGGGGGGCACGGGGGCGAAGACGGCACCGCGCTGCTAGGCCCTCCGGGGGACGTGGTGCCCGTGGAAAGGCCAGAAGACTACGTCAAGGTTCACCCCAAGAAGTACTTCGAGGATTATCCTGCGGACACCTACCCGCCTCAGGTTTATCCTCTGGACGACGACCGCCCCCGCACGGCCAAGCCCGGCAGCGGGGGCACCGTGTTCGTGTTGACAGGTCAGCTCGACAGCGAGGGCGACTTCCTGCCGCCTCCGCCGGCGTTCGACAATGCCGCAGACGATGCTGAGGATTCGGATGACGATCGAGACTCGCCCGCCTTCCTGGACGACACGGAAGACATCTTCTACGACCTGACCCGGTCGGCGGTGCCCAATGGAGGACAGCCCCCCGCACCCCTCACCATGGCCGGCGACGACGGCGGTCAGACGAGGAACGGCGGCGGGGACGAACAGGAAGACGACGACGACGACGAGGAGGAAGAAGACGATGAACAACGACGTGCGCAAATGGACAGGTGCTAAAACAAACATCCTTTGCTAGTCGGTCGGGTTGTAGTGAAACGGTTAGACGTTGGGTCACTAAAGTTGATCAAAAAAGTAGCTGCATGCAACCTATACCACACAATTCTACTTATTTTTTCCTGTTAAAACTTGCATGTCGTAATGCACTGTAACTTAAACAAAGGAGAGTCTATCGTAACCAGTGGCGTCACTAGGGGGTGCGGATTGTAGTGTATTAATTGTAGGTCTATTTACAATGGACCTTAAAATGGGAGAAATTGTCTCCAATGTTGAAAGTTCACACAGCGTTATCCACCAGTGTTCGGAATAGCCTCGACTGACTTGAGCAAAAACCCCGGTGGTATGTTGAACACGATGGGATGGGATGTCGAGCCACTCACTGACATCGAGTGCAAGATTGGGGATGATTCGTGAAGATGAGGTTGTTCACGTTGTCCCAATAGGCCAAGCATCATCTTCAAAAATGGTTAGCATAAACTGGTGGACAACGCTAGTACCTATGTATATTTTTAGCACTGGAGACAACTTCGTTTCAGAGTGAAACTTGTTTGCCTACAATCGACCAATGATTAGTAAGGTAATTCGCACTTTTCAATAGGAAGTTACTTTCTTACCATCCTGTATAAGACGTTTGTGCCGTGCTTCAGCAGAAAGTTTCATAAAAGAATCTCTCTAAGTTAGTTACACTAAAAACAAAAAACATTTTTCGTAATAATAAGTATTCGCCAGATAGGTGTATACTATATAGTTTTGCGCGGTGTTATGCTGGAAAGCCTTTAAAAAGTGTAGCCATGCGTTGTGCTCGGCAGAGAAGCCCTTCAAAGCTGTCGCTATCCGCCGTGTTGTTTTTGTTTTGTTTTTATTGGCGCAGATTTGCATTCAATAAAAAGAGTACAAGACTTAGAATTACGATAACAATAAGTATTGATATAGCTGTTTTGTCAAAATGTTTGACGAGACTCCCTCGTAGAAGAAAGGTATTCCCATCAAGTTCAGTTTACTTACTGAACTTGATGGAAAATCGGTGCTTAAATCACGTGATGCAATTAGGCGAACTTGTTTAATGACATCTATCGCATTCGAGTAGAAATATCGGGTGTCACGAAAGGAATGTGACACGTGTTGAACTTTCCAATGCGCATGCCGCTTCGAATAACGATTTCAATTCGTATTCGTATTTATACGTAGTGCTACGAATTTATTCTTAATACAGCATACAGTTGTTGATCAAGGGTGACACCAACTCTAGTAACTTTTGGTATAAAAGAAAAACTTGTTTAAAAGAGTAAACAAATCGATACTTTGTTGCACGCCTAAAATACGGTACAATCATTATTATGTATCAAAGCTACGGAACTAAACAGTACACTCACGGGGATATCCCTAATTGGTCGGTCGGCTCGCTGATCGTGACCTTGTAATCTAGTGTAAACTAATTAAAAACATATTTTAATTTTTCAAAATTTTATTACGAGGCTAAAATGAAACTTTTCATTACAAAAGAAAAGCACCAACAACATGATAGTCAGTCACAAACACAAATTAACCACCTGTTGGTTTTTTCTTCCAACTAATGTCTTGCAACTGTTTTCTTGTGCCAAGAGAGAAGAATGGAGCTGACAACAACGACGAAGAGGAGGAAGAGGAGGGGGAGGAAGAAGAGGAGGAAGAGGAGGAGGAGGAGGAGGAGGATCACCTGGGCAGTTGGGAAGAGGAACTTCTCAACAGGCAGTTCTCCGCCCTTCAAGAAGAGCTCAACAACTTCAGTAGCTATCTCGGGGGAAGTGGAGGCGAAGAGCGCGATGACGACGATGCCACTCCAACCAACAAAAGTTTCGAACAACTCTACTTAGAGCAGCAAGATGAAGATGACGGGAAACCTCATCAGCCGAAACGAATCAAAGGATTTAAATCACCGCCGCCACCGCCGCAACGAGATGTCCCGCGAGAAGAAGATTACGAATACGACAACGACCAAGAAGTGGATGGCGTTTCGGATACCAGCGAACCCGAAATACACGCCGTGATCGATGGTAGCGAAGAAGACGACGACGATGACGACGACGACGACGATGCAGACGAAACCCACGTTCGGTGGAGAATCCCTTTGCCTAAAGGAAGACCCCTCGTGTTCGGAACGACCATCTTGTTAGTGAATCGCAAGCCTCCGCAACCGGATGGCATCCTTCCGTCGGTGGCCCATCAAGAGGCCCTCAAAGCCAAAGCAGCCAAAGGCATCGCACCCACCACGACCAGCGAGAAGCCAGAGCAAAAGGCTCAGCAACAAACCAAGGTACGCAAAGTTGAGGGCGGTGAAAACCCACTTTGTCAACCCCCTGACCCTTCCGACTCATTTCTCCTTGCAGGGGCACGAAAGAAACTTGAGCGCCGAGAGCCTGGGTCTGCAGAAACTGCCTGACGTTCGTGGACTGGTGGACTCTTTCAACAAAGTGCAAGAAAAGCCAGCCCCTCCGCCCGTGATGGAACGTCGCATGAGCCAAGAGATGGTCAGCACGCTTCGCAGGGACCTGCCACTCTTCACGCCCATCCGCCCGCCTTCGTCCACCTTAGGAGGGCACGGACGCCAGGGCCCCTCGTCGTCGCTATCGGGGGGTCGAGTAGGGCCCCCCGTGGCTGCCAAGAGTGGGGGCAGCGGAGGCGGCAGCAGCAGCGGCAGCGGCCACTCGTCGGTGCCAGCGCCCATGCCTCCTCTGACGCTGTCCTACCCAACGGCCACAGCCTCCCTCCGGAGACGTGCCCGTGAGCGAAGCAAGCTTAGCCTGGCGGGGCCCGACGGCCGGGGCCGTTCGGGACGCGAGTTCAGCGTGCCCCTCGAGCCCAGCGTGGTGGTTCCTGGGCGATCGGAAGAAGGCGGCGCCCCCATGCTGCTCAGTTATCGCGTGGTCGACGGCGAACTGCCTCCCCTGCCCCTCGTCAAGGGGGCCACCTTACCCAGGCCCTCGCACGACGCACGCAAGGGAGGACATCGCGTCGCTCCCGATCCGGGCCCAGTCGCCCGTTCGGGGGCCTCTCCATCGACCAAGGAACTCTCCGTCTCCAACCGACGAACACCGCCCCCGCCCCCGCCCCTGGCCAAAGGACCACCGCCCAAGATGTTTGTCGAGGTCCAGCCTTCCCGCTCCGAAAGTTCATGCACAAGCTCCTGTTCGTGTCTGTGCATGAAGGTGAGCAACTAAGTCTTTTAACGGCTCACTAGAATCGACACGACGACACTACTACCAACAAACCCTTTTGGATCATGCGTTACAATAAAAATGTCATGGGTTAAACGTGTAAAATTCTCAAAATTCAATTTAAATATTTCCATCATCACTGGACTGGCATCCTTCATAGCTGCAATATCTATCGCGAGGCTAAGTTTGGAAAACCAAAAAACGTAGAGATTAGTAGTTAGTTTTAGACCTCAACCACAACCTAGCTATGCTATAGCTATGGAACGTGAACGTGTAAGATTATTTGCTTTGTTTTTGCTCACCTGAATGAATTCACTTTTGTCCGTGGCATCTTTAGCACCAGTCGCCGTGCAATTCCCCAGTGCCCCCTCCAATGCCGAATCAGAGATTGGCCGAAATCATGAAAGGCGACCTAAAGCGAAGCAGCAGTGCTCCCTCTCACGAAGCTATGGCTGAAGAACATGGAAGGTGCAAAGTGAGGGGGCGAGGATGTAAGACACCCGATCGATCCGATGTTTCATCCCTGTCCAACTGGCACGCAGAGATCAATTTCTTCTTGTCTTTTCGAATTTCAGTTAATAGCCAACTTAAATGGCCACGACGGCAACAACAGACGCAACAACAGGTGCAACCACAGACACAGGCATTGACAAGGGCGTCTACGTCAACAGGTACGTCCTTTTAGAAACGTAGTCCAAATCGTGAGCTAAACAGAAACTGCATTTTCAACTAGTCCAGGTGTCGCTAGTAACCTCAAGTGTCGACACGATCGTGCCACTTTTGAGTCGGTGTGTTGTTGAGGTTAAATCAGACTCTACTTCAATGAATGATCATTTCCAACATCGATCACCAATGACTAATAATATTTAAACATTTCTCAACGGGAAATTCGTTACCTGAGTTGCACCTTTTTCTCGTTTCCAGACAAAATCAGCAACGAACCTTATGATGCTCTTATCATGGAAATCCAGGCAGCAATACAGCATCGAAAATCGGATCCGAAGGAAGGCAAGGACGACACAGGTAGGAAACGTTCGTTCACCGTCGTGTCTTGTTTCTATTTTTGTCCTGCTGGTGTCGCACCGTTGACACTTTTTCTCCGAAGCAGGTAGCATGCCTCATTGGTAAACTTTTCTACCATTTGCTTTATACGGCCTACCAGCAAAACAAACCAGAAAGAAAATGCATTCACATGCAAAAGGTAATAATAACATCTACAACCTAACCTAAATTTCATACCGCCGCATTAATTGTCCTGCCAACTTACAGGCTACTACTACTACTGAACGTATACTATACAGGGTGACAACAAAAGTCCTGTTTACAGTGTAATGTATCGGAAATGGCTTCCTAAACACTCTTACGTAAATTGGTAAACGCGCATGATAGATAGTCATTAACTGTGTACACGTTGCCGGAAAACTTTAATTTTATACCTTTAAATTAATTGAAATTAGTCGAGCCTTAAGAAATACTAATCACCCTCTTCACATGTTATTAGACTGTATTAATTTTAGCCCCCTTACCCGAGACCTTTATAAATATACACTTTCTATTCCGTCTAACCTTTCAAACTATAGTTATCACCGTATTCTGGTTTTAAGGCATGCCGCTTTATACCATTAACATGCACTGAGTCAAGATGTATAACAACTTGTATACATTTTTATAGAAAAATTGCACAAACACGTTTTACATTGTGCTTAAAAGCCCCACCGCTTAGTTATTTGAAAACGCCGCGTTGTCTTGGTTTGAAAACAACGTTTTCTAAGGTGGTTTGAGTGCAATTTTTAAAAGCGGTAAATAATTTGCTCTATAACTATTTTTTTAATGTATTTAAGACCAGGACCAAGTCCCACTCTATACAATACATGACTACACAAGAGGAATACAGAAAATGACGATGCACTTGATAGGAGGCACACTTTGTGATTGACTGTTTGCCCCTATGTATTATAGGAGCCAAGCTCACCCCTGGATGCTGCTGAACATTACATCCAAGGGGGGAGGTTGGTGTAGCGCAACAACACCGATTTACGTTCGAGCATTTGTCATTACTCAGATATTACACTAGTGTTGTCACCCTGTATACACTGCGAGTAAACTAAAAATTTCTAACGTTCCATTTTGATGATAAGTTTTTGCACACTGCGAGAAACACTTTTAATTTAGGTTTTTTTTATGGTTTTGTTAACAATTGAAAATAAACTTTCCAACTACAGTACATAATATAATATAATAGCAAATTAAATTAAATTTTCATAAGCGCCAAGTTATTGCCGCCACCTAGTGTCTAATATGAAAAACTATATATAGTACTGTACTAGAAAGTAAAACAGCGAAGCGACGTTTCACGCACAACGAAGCAAAACTTGCAATGATGATAAAATCTTGAAACATTGCATTATTTCACATTGATAATGAAACACAAGTAGTTGCAAAATTAGTTTCATCTTAAACAATACTCGCCTACCCCTTGCATCATTAGAATGTAAAGGCCATGGTGATGGTGGAGTGGAACTCTTTCAATTCAAAAGAATCAGATTTTAGTTCTTAAGAAAGAAACGAAAGAAAAAAAAAACAGAACTTTAATAGAAATTATTATTTCTTACGCTTAAGTTCATCGTTCTTTTCTAAGCGGAAATAAAATTGTGTCGATTATGATGAGTCACGATTAAGACATTACCACCAATCTTATAGTTTTTCTATTCAAGTTTTGTTAAATAAGTCGATTATTTAAATCACACACTGAATGAAGAAGAACAAACTGTCGATAAAACGCATTCTGTGAAAACAAGAGTGAGTCAAAAGAGAAAAATAATCTTGATCGATAGCAAACCAAACGACTTTGTTTTGATGTCATTTCGAGTCGAGTTCGAGGCAGATGAAAACTGCCAGTCGAGAACACAAACATTGAATGGTTAGGAAAACAATGAGTCATCTTTTGTACTTTGTCACTGTTGTCGGTTTCCCCTCATCGCTCAACAGGAAGTTCTAGAGTAGAGTAGGCAAATCACACTCTTGCTTTCTTATGTTTTGACACTGATCTTGACAAAATACAACAGTCGGTCGGTTATACTAGTTTAGCGTGGCAGTAAAACTTGGTTACAACATGAGCGGGCTACGAACAAGTCGTAAAATTTTGCGCTCAGTTTTGTTGGTTGACTATTACCTCAAAAAATATTAAAATTCGTTAGTGTTACAACAAAAACACCAATAACATAAATATATTAAACAACGGTTTTAATGTTATATTCGAATAAGGCTCTATCTGAATGGGTTACTACGTGTCGATACGTTATGGTTTATTCTTGTCAAGTTTGTTTAAACCAAAGTGTTTTTCCTACGTATCGCTCAATCTTTCTACTCATAAGCTAAATACAAGATATGACGTGGGTTAATATTTCGTAGTACCGTACATAGCGTCGGTTTACATGGCAACTGTCTCCCTAGTCTTATCCTCTTTAGCTAATCGACATTCCTCCCCCAATTTCCACCATTATCCAAATAAATACCCCCTTCGATTCGAACGCACCACACCACGCGCTAGTTGTCGTATTTGTAGTATTTCACCAAGACCGTGTAACTCGAGATGTGTTGGTTTAAGAACAGAGGGGATGATATTGAACGAAGGGGAAACCAACATGGCTGCGGATTATCGCGATACGTGGATTGATTAACACGCTCCTTCGTGGATTACCCGCCGTTCCAACAGCGTGATAATAATAACCATTTCGATAGAACTTTCTGGATGTTTCCACCATCTTCGTGAATATTCTGCCAAATGGTTCGGAAGAACCTTCGTCACTGAGTTGGAACGAATATAGCCCCCCATTTTATTGATCCGCTGAGTCAATGAAACACGGTGGGTCAGCCAAGCTAGGGCTGCAACAGCAGCAGCAGCAGCAGCAGCAGCGCGGGTTGATTGCCTAGAAGCTTTCTTAATTCACTTTTGACTTTCATTTTAAGCTTATTTAGTTGTCGGTTGGTCGTAACAGACTAGCGACATCGTCATGCAAAATGTCAGTGACACGAGGCTGGCAAAAAGATTAATAAATTGGAAACGGGTGGGGTGGCGTGGTACCATTCATGGTGTTATCACTCACTACCCGAGCCAAAACTTATGGTGAGTGTTTGTCATTCTACAGCGTCCAACTCTTCAGTGCCAAGATTAAAATCACCGAAAAAAAAAAGCAGATGAGGAATGCCACGTTATTAATAGACGACAGTTTCTATTATTACTTGAACCAGGTGCGCTATTAATAACCGCATACCTTAAAAAGCCCCCTCAGTATGAGCAACGATTGACCATCAGCGTCAATTCGTGTTTGGACGACGACGTTGATTTTCCATGAATAAGGTCATTTCTCTCTCCAACTCCGAAGCTGAGCTGGTGATGACCATGAAAACACAACTTCCTGTGGCTCGTGCCAGCACCGCAATGCGGAGGCACCTGAAATTCGCGGGGGTGGAGGAGGATAAACTAATAGCGAGGAAGAGAAATTAGAAAGATGCAGACGGGGCGTGGGAAAGAACAATGACTTGACACTGAACAGCAGTTGCACCTATTCCAAACATTCTGTTCATTGTGGCCGATAACGAGCAACGATTTTTGGCACCGCGTTTAACAATAAACTTCCATTGCCTGCCTCGTGACGATTTTTTAATCTTTCAGCCTTCGAAATGTCAATGGTATTTCATCAACGCGACAGAGCACTGAACTTGAACACCATCGATTTTTTAGTTCCAGTAGCTCTACCTAAGTTGAAATATACGACGCTTAAGGTGTGGGTTTTTCCAAACGGATGGGCGGCAATCCTCCTAACCAAAACCAAACTTAGATCGATCGATAGCTTGACTTTAATCAGAAGCCTGGCTGTATGTAAACCACGAAGCTCTACCAAAATATTTTGGTTGCGAGCGGAAGCTAAAGTCACTTCTTACGTTCCTGTTCCGGGGTTCGGTTCTACTTCCGGTTCTGGGCAGTTGGCGATAGGGACGCGAAGAATGTGCCAAATGGAGGAACACAATCTCTCTCTCTCTCTCTCTCTCTCTCCTATCGATCAACGAATCCCATCTGTCAAACTGTCACGAATTTTCAATCTTAACAACTAAGACGTCCTTTGCGAGTGGTGATGCGTGTTCTTTCCACTTGCGAACGTTCACGTGATTATTGATAAGCCCTCTATTTCCTTTCCTGTCTTAAAAACCATAGTCATCAACATCACGTGATTGATTAGCGAGTCTTCCTATCAACGAGTGTACAGCAGAAAGCCTAAAGCTGGTTGTCGACTGAAATACTGTAGTAAAAAACTAACTACTTTTAGTATTGCAAAAACATCATCCGGAAGAACCAATTTCGTACCCCTTACTTACTTACTGGCATAATCCGCTTAGCTAAGGTCATCGCGAATACAATAATCCGTTCAGCGAGTAAACGATTTTTTGCTAGGGCAAATATCCTAGACTCGCAAAAAAGTAAACGCAATAACGTGTGATATGATCCCATTTCAATGACACCAGCAGCAGGTCAATCCTGCCTTCATCCTTGGAAGGATTCTTTCAACAGTCTGTTTATTAACTCTTCATTTTTTGTCACGATGCATTTTCTAAGCTACAAGCTCCATATAATTTGGTTCCATTTTGTATTCAGTTCTGTCGTCATCTCGTTTCGATCGTAACTTTTTTTTTTTATTTATCAATTTACGTCAGAAAAGATATCACGGACTCAAACCACGTTGAATAAATAGGCTTTGTCACGATACAAGTACTGATACTGTTAGTAATGTCACTGGTATTGTTAGTAACGAGTTTTGATTGTTAGCAATAACTTTGGGTCACACGCGTATTATTTAAATTATCTCGTTTAGAGACAACAACAGCCCAAGTGCAATCGCTGACTGCAAAATCGTGCTTGTCATAGATAACTCTTCTTTATCACGAAGCGAGATGGAAAAAAAGCAAGCGTGTGACAAGTTGCAAGAGGCCAAAGTTCGATTCGGCTGATTTATTCACGTTCTGCAAATTGGTGTTCCTTCTAATGACCAACCTATAAACATGCGTCAACAACGTTCATCTTCAGTTTGAATATGCACTACATCGTTATTCATTGTATATATAATAATAATAATAATAATAATAATATTTTATATAACTAAACGATATGCTGAGTATGACGCCTGAAAATGGCCTAAGAAAGAGCATGACAGAGATTTCTAAGGGTTTAGCGTTAAATCTAGATTGAATGGCAAGCTTATTATCAACTTGATAAATAAAATCACGGTTAAAGCGAGCATTTGTTACAGTGCTGAGTTGACTGTTGTCACTTAAAAAAACAAAACTAGTTCATTAGGTGTCTGTGAAAGTAGAGGTACTACAAAAATAAACAAGCCTTAATGACCTACATTATCGACGATTAGTGGAGCTTCTGAATAGTGGAGCGTAAAGCCAATTTTCAAGTCATTGTAAACAAGACACACAAGTTTAGTGTGTATTTTTATCGACACAACAAAACTCTCTTCCTCTTTCTTTCTTTCTTTCTTTTTCCACCCACAGGACAGCCCTCTCCTTCTTTTCAGTGTACATACAAAATGTCTGTTTCTGGGTCGGTTCGCTTGGCCTAATTCATTCGTAGAGCTTTGAAAAGCTCCATGAAAAGCAAAAGACCGTAAAATTCATGTCCACGAACCATTAGCTACATACAACACAAGAAAAATACGAGGATAGGATAGACAACGACGAAAGAACTTCCTCATTGACAAGTTATAGTGGTGAAATCGTCGTTTTTCTGTCCATCACCAAAAATAGGCGTGCTAAATTCAAGGAAGAAAATGGAATAGGTAATGTGGCAACTTATTCAACTGGGTTAATTACGACAGTCTACTTGTTTTTTGATAAGGTCGAGGGAAGTTGTCATCATTCATTTTTAAAATGGAAAATATTCACTGAGCTTACTCGATATCGTATTTATTTGGTCCCATCGCAAGTTCATTCAATACTAATGGACGATGGAATAGTCGTCTAACAATTTAACCAAAGATGCTCCGTGGATGATCGAAAAAAAAAAAACGATTGTAGCGAGCGACACAGTCGATACATACATACATACAAGTATAATAAAAATTGAGTACACATGCGAGTACATATATTTCGAATGCCACGTTGATAAAAAAAAATAGCTTATGTGACCAACTATTTTTGCCCCACCTAACGTTCAGGGGAGGTCTTAGAGACGTGAAACTCTAGCCTTCCAATGAGAGAATAAACAAGTAGCAGATGGAACATATGGCACCAAGTCCGCAGTCGTAGTTTACCAAACGGTCATTCATTCATTACTATTAATAGCCAGAAGCAAACCCGTCAATAATGACGGGAGGGCGGATTTCTCGCCAACAATAACATTAGGCAAGTTTTTTGTTTTAAACTCGTGTTGCATAGATGACGATGAGAAAGCAAGACGACCTCGGAGCGATTGCACGGATGCAGGCAGCATGCTTCTACTGTTTTCGGTCATACATAATAGAAAATTCGAAACGGTTTAATTGATAGCGGAACCGAATTGCTTCACCCCATCAGCAACAGGTTCTCGTCACTTGGTGTTTCTTTCTCCCCTCCCCCACCATCCATCAACCAGCTGTTCGAGTGATGAAAGGTCGAGTACCCCATTAAAGGAGCATCTTCGAAAAGCATGACAACTCGTCATTATCGATTATCTATCAGTATCGTTTCATAGCACCAGAGAGTGATAAAAAATGTCGTCACTCACCTCGATCAAAGTGCAACAACAAAAAAATAGTCGGGGAGGCGAGTTTTCCAATCGAATTTGCCTCTCGTAGCGACGATATGGCTTGCAGGCAGCAGCAAGGAGGCCCTTGCTTCTTCTTCTTCTTCTTCGGAGGAAAACACGATCAACTCATTTCCGGTTTCAGACACCCTATTCCACTGCATCGCGTTGATATTAAGCTAATTTTAGTAAGGAATGGGTACCATGTGAAATTAAAATAAAAAACAGCAATATTCATTCCGTTTTAATGATTCTTTTTTTTTTGTTTACATGTTATCCTCTTAATAACGAAATACCCTATTCCCATGTCTACACTATCACCGTGAAAGCAAAAATTTTGTTAAAAACCATCAATTCAACGACGTGAACTATTATTATATATAAACTATGGGCCAGTACATAAGTGTAGCGTCTTTTTGCCACTCTTCAGAAGCCCACGAAACTTATTTTTTTTTACGACTGAAATTCAAACCTCAACATTTTTCTTTCACACAATAAAAATACCGTGGTTTAGTTGTTTTTTGTTTAATATTAATCTCATTGAGCGTTACTCTTATTTTTGGTAAACTTGATTAAATTTTGTTGTTTTCTTCCCTATTTCTGTTTCAAAAGATTCGACCAGACAATAAAAACGTAAAGAGCCTGCCTACGTCAGTCATTAACTTGTAACCAGAATTAATAACCGTGCGTGATAAAGCTCACGTTTCACGTATCATGCATGGTATTCGTTAAATTTACGATGATGCAGGTATTAAATTTCCAACGATTCTTTCTACAGTACTAAAAGCATCCATCGGCTTAAAATGGATGAAAAGAGAAGAAGAAAAAAATACACTGTTTGACCTCGAACTCGACACACCTATTTATGCATACAGCTGTTTCTATTCACTAAAACGAGAATGAAAACGTCATTCAAACTAGACTGCATTTTGGTGACGAATTAAATAAAACTTACACTTGCGTCTCTTTTTTTTTCCATGCTACCCATCAATTTCTTAGGCTCGGACAGCGGCATCACAATGGTAAGAAGTCCCCTCCCCTCCCCTCAACTTAACTTAACGCACACCACCCACTGTTAATTGTCGGGCCCTTTTGTTTTGGCAGATGCATCCGATGTCACCGTCTCCTTTGTCCATGGAAAAGGACAGGTCCCTCGACCGAAAAGGACTTTTCAAAGGTCTTTGGCGCAGGGGTAGATCGGACGAAGGAAGAAACTAAACCCTTTTCTTCCAATAACTTTTTCAGTTAGGTTTTGTAATTTTTTCTCATCTTGTGCGACATTAACTGATTTTTGGTAGCGCGACAATTTACTCGTGAAATGGTTGCTCGTCTAGTCACGATCCCTCGATTTAACGAAATTTCTTCTCAAGTGAAAACAACGCAACCGGTTTTGTTTGTTTTTTAATGTTGAATTTCGACGGTAATTGTTCACCCAGTATCCATAGAACAAAGTCCAGCTAGTGGACTTTCTATCAATGTCTAATCAGCAGAAATTCCATGTACACGTCTTTATCAACTTAGCTAATCGAATGACAAAACATCTAGATCGAATCCATTTTGTGTAGTTGGAGCTACGGAACAAACCACCCACCCGTTGACTACATCAAAGCCAAGCCACTTGGGCATCTTTTCTTAGTCCTGTCATGTGCTCCAAAGTAGTGATGAACACATCAGATACTATAACCACGTCGTCATCTCCTGTTGTTTAGCTGCTGTACATAATAAAAAAAGAAAACAAAACCCACACAACAAACTTAGGTTTTCAAAACCAACCTCTCTTGTTGTTATCATCGACAAAGATGGGGGTTGATGCCTCAAATTGGTTGAATAGTTTGGAAACCAATTTTTCATGTTCTTATTAAACTCGGTGTCTCGTAAACAAAGTAGTTTGTACAGAAAAGGCAGAGGAAAAAAAAATACACAAAAAACTAAAGCTATTCCATAATCTTAATCGCGTTTTCATGTTGACTGTTTTTTCCTTCTCTATTTTGAACTTTCAATTCCTCTAAAACAAAAACACAAATGGCATTTATACGAAAGAAGCATTTGAGCTATATACTAACAACACCGCTTTGCTCAGGATGTTACCACCACCACCACCACCATTCCAAAAGGAAATGGACTTCCTTTTTATTAATCTTTGCTTTTTCACCTCATTCCTGGTGGGTCAAGTTCATGGCAAGCGAGCCTACGACACCGTGGCCAACACAAACTCAAGTCTATTATAACAAACATCGCCTGCAATGTCAAGGTCGTTCCAAATACAATTCCTAGTTCTTCTCTCAAATGTATTGTTTAAAAAAAAAAGTGTTATCCCAAAAGAGTTACGATCACCACAGTATTTATTCTAAGGTTGTTTCGGATGGAGATTTTTTGGCGGTTTTGAGGTCACTGGCACCCAACAGCAGGATGAGGAAAAACAAAACCGTATCATGTGGTTGACGAGATAAAATAATCCGGCGGTGCCCCGCTACAACTTTTTTTCAGACCAAACTTGACAAGTGTTGTTCCAATCCAACTAACAAATACTACAAAGTTTTTTCGCACATTCCTCTGAAGATCCATATCCAGCAAAGGAAACGATCGCACATTGGTCGAGAAGAATCCTGACATCGATCCTTCGTACTTGGTGATAGTTACACATTAGGTGCATACAGTAAAAACAAAACTTGTGCATAAAATTTCGATGGAACGACGGTTAATTAGAAAGGGACACACAAGTCCGTGCATTTAGAAATTTGATTTGCTTGGCGCGAGCGAATGACCGGGACCAAGAGTCTGGTTTCAGAACACACAAAAAATGCCAACAAGAACTGCTCAACACGTTCTCTTTCAAAAAGTCATTCCTATTGTACTACTACTACTACCCTATGTTGATTTAGATTGTGTAAGAATTCTGTACTTGAAACACAAAACAAACAAATGCCTATTTTAAAAGTTGAATCGTTGAAATATCTATTACTGTACATAGCCAAAGATTATTACAGTTAGAAATTTATTGTAAAACTCGAGTGAAGACAAAGTATTCGACGCTTGTCCAATAAACTTCCTAGTCTTGTTGAGTTAAAATCCCGTGTGCTCGATGACTGCCTTTGACAGAAATAACATGGCACGAACATACCACCTACATCTTTGGGTGACCGAATTTTTTTTTTATTATTGGGGGTCCACAGAGAACCTTACACATCAATCAATAAGTATCCTAATGGAGAGCTCGCAAAATACGGCTAGAACTTTTCATCATTGGCACAATGCATGTTGCAAGATCCACTACTTGACAATGTTTTTTTTTTATTGGTTTATACAATCACGATAAGTGTACAAGTGAAATTAAAAAAAGAAAGAAGATATTTTCTTTAAATTAAATGTTACCACTGAATTAACACACAAAAGTGATCAAAATTTTTTTCCTTTTGCAAAACGTTCAAGGGCTGCTTTTGTGGAAAAATGAAAACAAAACCAAAATGAGGAGATATTTTGTCAGAATGTTCTCCATCGACGCAGCTTCGAGAATACAACAAAAAAAGTTCTTGCTTTAAACGCAATGGTATAAAAAAATTATTTTTTTTTTGTTCTAAATGGATGTCGAAGACTAGATAGTGAGCTTAATATCCACAATTTATTTTTTTTTTTCATACAAGTACTGGCAACGTTTCTACCAAGAACTGCCATGTTCAGTTAAAAAGAAAATGACCATCATGTCTGCCAAGCAAAACAGAAAAGTACAAAATGGCCCCCCTTCCCTGACCCTCCCCCCAAGATTTTTTTTATTTTTTTTGTATCTAAACACTTGTCGTGAAAAAGATTGAGCTTCTGCCTACAGCAAACAACGAACATCTTCCCTCCAATGCACACCCACAAAGCACATCCAAAGAGAAACAGAACGCTGGCTCTACGACTCGAAAAACAACACTTCGAGTGGCGTAGAAGAAAATTTGGAGACAAAGATCACACGTCGACATGCGCCTTGGCCTCCGTGCGACAGATGATCAGTACTTTCCGTCCTGCCTCGTTGCAGTTTCTACACTATCGACTATATAGAGTTGCTAGCAAAGTAGTTGTAAAAAATTACAAAAAAGGCTTTTACGTTGAAGGTTGGGAGTGTAGGCAGAATACTCGAAAAACGTACAGTGGTAGATCGTGTACATGCTTGGTTTAGGTATTTGAATTATAGGTAAAAAAAAAATTTTTTTTTTCATTTTTTTCTTCTTTTTTTATATATCAGCATTGATAAACAGAAAAAAAAAACAAAAAAACAAAGAACCAAATTTGCCTAAATTTGTCTCATGATGATGATTGACCATTGGTTATTATTATTATTATAATTATAATAATTATTATTACTTTTTGTTATTGGATTCATCATAAATAACTTCCACTGATAGATCAAAACATTCAAAGTTCAAGTAGGAAGAGTTTCCTCGAATGGGTTGAAATTAGAGCTCCGGCCAATCCAACAGTAAGAAAACAGGAACAAGAGAAGAAAAATCTGCAACATAGCATCAACACACTGCAATGCTTTATCAAGAACATACAGCTCCAAGAGTGACAAAATTTTCACAACAAAACCAAGTCTTGTTGAAAAAACCCACATGGGTTGCCAAAGGGCAGGCCTCTGCTCACCTAATATCCGCAGCTTACTAAGTAATCTCCAAGTTTTTCCACGACCAGGGCACACTGCTGAGGTTGGATGGGATCTTCGTACAGCGCAACCACCATTGCTGTAAGACAGAAAATCAAAAACCCTCGTCAAACGATCGGTCGCTTCAACAGAAAGCAAGCGGGGACATGGAGCTCTTGGAAAAAGTTGGGATAGGCAAACAACAAAAAAACGAGCAAGCAGCATTTCCTGGACTTAATGCTTATCATGCATTTTCCTTTTACATTTCCTTCAGAGAAGCAGTTAGCAACTAATCAAGTTGGCAACCAATTACTTATTCAAAATCAACTTCATTCACCTTGTTTAGTCTTCATCACATGCACACCAACTTTGCCTCTCTTGGCTCGTATAATCTTTTCATCTCCAGACAAATAAATGTACCGTTCACCAGCCAATTTGACGCCGCTCGAAGTTAAAATGCTGACATCGTCGAAACTAGTTAATACTTTAGCCAGCTCATCTTTGTTTACCTGTAATGACAAAAAAAAAAAACACCAACGAATCAATCCACGTTCCATACAGGTACACTACTTGGGTTATCGACGAGGGCACCGATTCAATTGGCCCTCGGACTTTATTAAATCGGAAAGTACGGGAATAGTGATGAGGTGAGGATGATGAAAGGGGAGAAAACCTACCCCCGTGGTATCGGAGCTCATGTTCCATACCGTCCAACTCAATTACTGAAGAATGAAAAAACGTTTGACAAGCAGACAGTGTCCAACAGTCAATGCAAGACTAAGCTTTTTAATGCTCACATTTTAGTAACCCATAGAACCTCCCCCAAGTTGACATGCTCACTCTTGCATGTCTTTTTTTTTTTATCTCGCTACCAAGATAGATGTCTTCGACTATCATCAGCCTAGAAATTCTATTTGGTAGTATCAAATGGCAAGTGGGAATTAAAAAAAAAAACAAAACACAAATAACGTTTAAATGAGATCATTACATAGCCTTAGAAAATTTCACTATAACCTATAGAACACGACCCACTTATTCCACCTTTTACGATACTCGACTCTTATTGGCTCGACCAATACGCCAAGAGCTATTCACTTATTTATTCCCAACTGTTTTACCTGTGCATCACTTTATACCGAGTATGTATCACAAACTAAGTAACAGACGCTCAAAAAAGAACAAGTGAGAAGAAAAAAACAAGAGGAACATTGAACTATATAGTTGCCCCCCACCACCTCCCATTACCCAGGATACAGTATCGAGCTTAAACGAGTCCCCTCCGTTCGACTCGTTCGTACTAACCGAAATAAAATAGCCAGCCACCTCATAAAGCTCCACCATTAATAGAGCGAGACAAATCAGGTGACCCCTTTCAAACACCCAAAGGACTAATCTTCCTTCAATGACCGTGCGCACCTTTTAGGCCTAATCACGAGCCTACGAGGAGGTGACAAACCTTTCCGCCATGTTAGGCGATACCGGCTAAATTGACACGACAACCGGGTGACAGATTTTAAGCCTCGTTCAAGCTCATCAACGCTTTTAACCCCCATCCTCTTCTCCCCTTTTCATCCCGCTTTGGGTTTTCGTCTCCCGAAACTCCTACGAACGAATAAAGTGGATCGATCGGTCGCGGGCGAAGGAGGAACAAAGGCGGTGGCGATGGCACAACCGAGCAGGCTCGAGGGGGAAGGCGTGCTCGTCGTGCTCGCAACCGGCTTAAGCCGCCGATTGAAATCAACTACTCACATTGAAACCATCGGATTTGGCCCACACGTTGCCGTCGTGTCCAGCGATGGCTGCTTGCGTTACGCACTTGGAGGCGAGCAATTGCTTGTCCACGTAGTCTTGCCAACTCATGGTTGGTTTTGTGGCGAAATGGGAATGACAAGAAAGCTAGCAGCAGCAACTAGTAACCGAGCCCAGCACCGACGACTTTCTTCTTCCACCACCCACGACTCCAAACGGAAGCTCGCTCACTTACTACTCTTCAATCTTCAACATGTATTCCTACGCGCGCCAGTTAGAGATTAATTTTTGAATAACACTTACAACACCGCACCGATGACTAAGAAACAGTTCTAAATAAACTGAAAATCTTTTCTGCTAAAATTGGATTTCCTACAGGTGTAAAATAAATATTAACTCGACGAACTACTTGTTGGTGCGAACGAATTTCGCCTACGCTCGGGCCTCAATTAGTCTCTAGCGGGGTTGACACATTGCTCCTCGAAAGATGACATCATTCAGCAGACTCATAGGAGTAAGTCATTGGTCTAAATCATATAAAAATAGCGGCCTAATGACGTCACTGCATTATCGGAATTTTATTTATTTATTTTTTTTTTTAATGTCAAATTTTTACTTATTGTTTAAATAGACTGGAAACAGTGGTTATCTCTTTAAATATTTAAAAGTGACAAACTATTTTTTAACAATAGCTATTGTATTCAATATATATATTTTTTAAAAGTAACTCCAATGAAAATAGGCAAACTGTATCGTAAGAAGACAAATGTCACATGTAGTAATATATGAAAAAACCATCTAATTTTTTCAAAAAACATTTAAAATGAAATATTTTCATAAATTTATTTCTAGCATAAATAAGCCCAAAATAAAACTATTCATTAAAAATTGTCAATTTTCAGTCTGCATTGTCTGGTTCCTTGTAGTGGCGGTACTCTGGTTTAAGTTCCCACATGTTCTTGTGCGGATTTTTCAAATTGTACGCGCAAAATTCTTTCAAAATTTCTTTTAAATACGTCTGAAACATAAAAACAAAAAATGCTTGTATAACCACCAATTGTAATAGTTGTTTTTTTTTGGAGAGGGGAGGGGTAAGAAGAGAAAGTGGAACATTGGAAAAACACAAAAAGCCAAACACTTACAACAGGTTGACGAGTGAGCTTTACAAGATCTTTAATGTTGTAGTATTGGTGCTTTTCAAAAGCAGCAAACAGCATGTCAGCTACTTTGTCCTTGTCCTCCCTGGACTTCTTGCCTTCGTTCTTCTTCATTTTTTCAAATTCAATCTGAAAGTAAGGCAACAATAGTCCATAATAAAAACTACTTACCCATCATGAAAATCATGAACAAAACAGGCAATCAATCACTCACGTTATTTTTGTGATCCGAAACAGGCTTGTACGCATTCACCACCTGGTTCAATTGTTTAACTGTGCGGGCAGGTTTGCTTGCACGATAGATGCATTGCCTGAAGAAAAAAAATAGTAACCCCCCAATGAGTACACATTTGATGAAAAGAAACAGCATAAAAAGAGGATCATCTATCTACCTTTTAAGATTCATGTAACTAGAATCGCCTGCAACTGGACGACAATCTGCTTTTTCCACCACTCGTCCTTCAAGTGTAACTTTTTCTAAATACAATTTATCAATCAGTGAGCTGCGTCTTGTATGACATGCTAAAAAATAGACTAACGCGTGTAGATCGAACGAGATCATGTCAAACAGTAACTCACCCGCCGTTTGGGAGAACACAGCCAACGTTTGAGCCGAATTGTTTGATAGCAAGAACTTGTGATCTTTGGGAATCGCTGTGTCCTTAGCATCATGTTTCATTTCCGCAATGGCATCGTTCAAAACGAACCGGACATCCGTATTGGAACCTGGAGCTCTGAAATTTGACACATCATTTAAAATACATGCAGGGTTTTAAATGTTAGAGACATAGCGCCATTGCACAATACAACTACTGTACAACGATCTGTATTCTTGAAAACTGAGGGTTCAACTAATTGAACATTAACTAATAGGATTATTAAAGAACACAAGACACCCAAATTAACATTATTAAAATGTACTATTATTATCTTATTAGCATCAACTAATTGAAAAACTGAAAAATCTAAAAATTATAATTATAAGTTAACATTTTCAAACACTCCATTGGGAACGTCCAATGCCAGAAAAATCTTTTGCAAACCTCTAGAACTAGATCCTTAGGCAGGGAGCAAACGGGCACAAATTTGCTCAATCAACTAGATAACATGTTAGATATTTGATTGAGCAAATTTGTGCCCGTTTGCCTTACACCAATGTCTTTCAGTATTGTTTACGTTGGATAATCGAGTCTACTGTGGCTATATACTCATTATACTGTAGTTAGCGCATCCTGACAGGTGGCACGTACTTAGAGATTGTAAGCTTTCCAACATCAGAATTCGATGATTTATTCCATCTGGAAGATATGTACTTTGGAACCTACAAGATATAATTATTGAAATGGTAAAACAAAACAATCCACTTCACGTGTAACGAGTAAACAACAATTGGGTACCTGAACCTAACTACAAAAATTCCTAATATTTCTCACCTTGACTAACCAAACTCCTCGACTAGAATTCGAGCAGTCCATATCCTTATCGGAACTACTCATGTTGATCAAGATTAATCTCACTGGTTAAAAGAAATAACAACAGTTAGCGAAACATTTCTTAATAACAGACGCCAACTACTTCACCAAGCTTCCATGACACTTTTTCCTTTCCTAAAATCATGGTACATGTAGGTATTTTCATCGTCTCTTTTCTAGTTTAACCAGTTACAATAAAGATTGCATGAATCCGATCTGTTTTGTCAAAACTTATCTTTGCTCCGATTCGTTAAGAAATTTCACCAACACTCTTATTGGTCGACCCTAAGAAAGCATTTAAGCGCGCTTGAAGCATGTTCCATCCACCAGGCGTCAAAAACGAGAAACATTTTGCAAATGGCGGGAAAATATTCGAGTTTGTTGTTGCAAAACGATTGTCTCGCTCGATGAAGTGATTGTTCATGCCACTACCACTATTTATTAGGATATTTCGCCAATTCGACTGTCTTTAATATTAAGGTGGAACTATATCGATACACGGACCTCAGTAAGTGTGCTGAACTTTGAATCTCATTTGTCAAAATAGTCTTCCTGCAAAACACCACGCTGACTGCAAAAACATGCAAGCATTTTTAAGAGGAAATAAAATCACCAACCAACCTTCTACAAGCAAAGAAAAGTCAACTTCTCAACAGCCAGCCAAAACTGCACATATTCCTTGGGTCGAAAAATAGTTGAGTACTGACCTTACATTCTTGAAGTTAATTTTTAATAAACAAAACATAACTGGTACTACTGTAGTTAAGTAGTAAATCATGAAGATAAGCTACTGTACAGTGCTGCTTTGATTTCATAGCCGCCCCAAAACAGTCGATGATGTAGCATTTCAAGATGAAGTGGTTGCCGTATTAAAGAAATGTCTACAAGGAGCTGATGTGAGTTAGTTGGACTGTTGAACCATAAATTAGTTGACAAACGTGCAGTAATTTCATTTATTCATTATACAGCTTCCCAACCTCTTGTTTTATGGCCCTCCTGGGACAGGTAAAACATCAACCATCTTAGCAGCTGCTAAAGAATTATTTGGGTATGAAATGTTGAATTTATAATATAGCAACAACTTGACACGTGAACACGTTTTTGCGTTTGTTCCATGCTTGACATGAGTGTTTATTTCGGTCTTTGATTGCAGGGATATTTATCGCAGTCGGATTTTGGAACTCAATGCATCAGATGAGCGAGGCATTCAAGTTATCCGTGAAAAAGTAAAAACTTTTGCACAATTGACTGCAAGTGCAACACGGCCAGAGTACGTAATGTTTGCGACCTGTTATAAACTGCTTTTCGATCATGTCCTGAAAAATTGAAATGCTTATAGTGGGAAACCATGTCCACCATTTAAAATCATAATACTGGATGAAGCAGATTCTATGACAACAAGTGCTCAAGTAATACTGACTTGTCTTAAAAGTTTACTCAAACTTTTTTTCTCAAAAGTTTTACTCTCCTAGGCAGCACTACGAAGAACAATGGAAAAGGAATCCAGAACCACGCGTTTTTGTCTGCTTTGCAATTATGTCAGCAGGTGAGTAATGAATTCGGAAGGCCGATTGTTTTCTTTTTGTTTTTTAATAGTTACATTAAAAGGGCCGTTTGGTCCATTTTTTCAGGATTATCGAACCGTTGACTTCACGTTGCTCCAAGTTTCGCTTCAAACCTTTGTCAAAAGATACGTTGATCAAACGCTTGAAGTGGATATGCGATCAAGAAAACGTAGTGTACGATGAGGAGGCGAGTCATTTGTGTACCATAAATTTTGGTTTTTATCATCTACTACAATTGTAAGATATACTATCTCTATGTGTATAGTACTAACATGATGTTGTTAGGCTTTAGAGATGCTGGTGAAAGTTTCCGAAGGTGATCTGCGGAAAGCTATTACGTTATTACAGAGCAGTCATCGGCTCAAGGGCAGCGATGGCATAAAAGCATCGGAAATTGGCGAGATATCAGGGGTTGGTTACGTAGGCCAGCTATCGAAACATTTCCTAATCGGGGGTAGTGTTATTAGAATTGACGCTAACAATTTCTTTCATATGATGGAACAGGTTATCGAACAAAAATGGATTACAGGCTTGCTTTCTACGTGCTGTGGCAATTCATATGAGAAGCTGGAATCGTACATTACGGTATGTTGACGACTAATAATCGAACTATTTCTTGCTATATTATCATTATGCACTCGCCTAAACCTAGTTGTACTATCCCATCAGGACATGCTATTGGAAGGTCATTCCGCTTACCAGTTGATCAACCAACTGCACGATGCTGTACTTTCCGATCCAGAGTATTCGGACAAACACAAGTCAATAATTTGTGAAAAAATGGCGGTAAGAATCGTTATTGCACGGTAAAACAATTCACCTTGATTCGCTTTTCACCTATTAAGCACTGGTTTCTCAACAGGTTTGTGACTATCGGTTATTGGGAGGAGCTGATGAGTATTTACAAATAATGGACCTTTGCACCACCATCATGCAAACACTTTGCCATTAATACGTACTTTTTGAAGTCACTGTAATTATATAAATAGTTGCTTTTTTTCGACCAATAAATAAATAAATACAACTGGTCACACGTTGTTTCTAATTTATTGAAAACTGAAATGTACAAATTTCTTTTCTAATGCTAAAGGTGTTGAAACTAAGTGATCAGAGTATTTCATGGCTCATCACCACAGGATGCCAGGTCGTCAGAACTTTCTGGATGCGACATACAGATCCTTAGCCTCGTTTATTTTTGCTGCCAAGTATGGAGATCCACCTAATGCAAGAACCAGTAATGATATCAAAATGCAGCAAATCTATACCTCGATCATGTTGGTACTAAATAAACTGTACCTTTGTCTGGATGATTTAACAGCATGATCCTCTTGTGAGACTCGAGGACTTTTTGTTTTGGAGCAGATGGGCTACCACAAAAGAGAACCAAACTAGATTACCCGGGCAACTCGGGTTAGGTGTGCGGTGAAATGGGCTAACTTGTGATTGATTACCTCACTCCTAATATAAGGCTTGCTTCTCGCACATTCATTTGGGGATCAAAACCACCTTTGTAGTACCGGCTGTTGGCAAAAGTCTATGCAAAGTCAGTCAGAATGGGATGAAAGTTACAGTATAATTAAGTTACTGAACAAATTAAAGTAGTGAAAATTAAATTACTTCAGAAGTAGGTAATGATTTAAGCTGTTGTTTCAGAGCTTCTTGAACAGGTTTGGCCACTCTCAAAGCATAGCGACCTGAGAAATAAATTAAAAGTCGATTTATTCTATTTTTCTTACAACAAACGTACTGTGTGTAACCCCATCGTTCTTGTATTAAATTTTTTTTTTTTTTAATACTTCACCTGCAAATCCAATGACAGCAAGTCCTAGACCAGCCAAAATGAGACCACTGCTCTACAGAATAGAAATAAAAAAAATTAAGACTTCACATGATTTTGAAAACTGGAGGAATCTATTTTTTGTATTCATCTCAACTCGCTGCATTGAGTTGTTACGAAAATAAGCCGTATTTGTAGTAAAAATGAAACGAATTGCGTCACTCACCATGCTGGGGCCTTTGAGGACCGCACGCTGTTGGTTTTCCAGTTTACTAGCAAGTAAAAGTTACTTCACAAGTAAACAATCAATCTAATAAGTTGTTCTTACTGATTTAAACACTATGGTCGCGATGCTGCTTTTTTTTTCGCTTACTTCGCTCACGCTTAAAAGTGCTTAAAATCGCTGTTTACTTTCTCGCGTAAGCGCTGCGAGAGTTTGTTCACTTGGCATTTGTAAGCGCGTCAACAAGAACGGACTGCAAAAAAGACAGTTTATGCTGCTATTTATGCGGATAGAACCCTGGTGGAGGAAAAAACACACTGGTCGCCGACAGCGACAGGCGGCGGACGGACACCGAAGAAACCTATGCAGTGCATTCGGTAGAATGGTAGAATCAATCGACGAATCCTCGGCTGTTCACTTTGAATGATGTCGAAGTGCGAAAACCTTCCAAAGACAGTCGATAACTCTTGTAACTTACATAGACCTTATACACGTTTTCGACTGTCTTGGAACGGTTTTCACGCTGAAAAGAGCAAACAGCACGCGTTCTTCGTGTTTGCAGAGAGCAAATCGGACTCGGACATTCAAGCATGAAGACAACTTTTGCGATGATTATTTTACAGCATAGCATTTGATTAATAGTCATTATTATGTCTATTAGCCTATATAAAATACATTAACTTAAAGCCAGAGACATTTAATAAGTTCTTGAAAGTCTCTGTTTAGCAGCTGTGAATTATCAGTCAAGATGTTCACTGTTCGCTTATATCAAAGAAGGTATTGTTACTGCCTATTATTCACGATAATTGACAACAATATACTGTATAGATAGATAGACTACTAATGAAATCGTCAGAAACTCATTAATTTTGTAATTTCATCAGGACAGTAATTTGTAGTGGAAAATAAATTAATTCAAATTTGACCACTTTGAAGTTCATTTATTTCATGTCACAACCAAACTATTGTTTCACGACATTCATTATATTTAGGCTAAGTGACTGCTCATCTCTACGTTTGCTGTTGTCAACGTTACGTACTACAAGGCCATCCTGTCGTTACTACAAATGTAACAATTCACCCGTTGGTGAAGTTCGTGTACGATTTGCTCCCAGCCCCACTGGTAAAATCTGAATGCTCCAAAGGACAACACTACATACATACATTGATAACACTCTCGCCTATTGTGTGAATAGTGTCTTACTGCTCGATCCTCCTTAACCTAGGAACCCTCCATATTGGGGGGTTGCGAACCATTTTGATCAACTATGCCTTTGCACGTTCCCAGAAGGGAAAGTTCGTATTGCGTATTGAAGACACGGATCAGAAGAGAATCGTTCCAGGCGCAATAGATGATTTGAGAGCTACGTTAAGTTGGCTCGGCATCATTCCTGATGAAAGTAGGATGTCATTACGCACTATCATCTTAAGTACGTAATAAACACACAATGGCAGTTAAGTGTTGCTTTTGGATTTGCAGGTCCATGGACAGGAGGGCTTGTGGGACCTTATGTTCAGGTTTGTCTATAACTCAAACAAGTAACAAGAAAATGTTGTAGATTTTAATCAAGTCCACTTCATTATCTACTTTTCAGTCAGAAAGAGTACACATTTATAGAGAAAAAATAGACCAACTGTTAGAGGTAACAAGTCGCCTACTGTACTGTTTAAGATTATCGCTCACGATGTCCTTAATACTCATGCCAATTTTTACGGGGGGTGGGAAAGAATGGTTCTGCCTATCGCTGCTTTTGCACTCCAAAACGACTGGATTTGTTGCGTAAAGAAGCTACGAGAAGGAAGGAAATTCCTGGTTATGACAACCACTGCCGTGACTTACCGATGGATGACATCGATGCTCGGCTAAAGGATGGCTCGCCGTTCGTTGTTCGACTGAAGGTAAGAAATGGATAGACAGTATCAACTAGCCTAGCAAAAAGATAATGCGGAAACATCATTTGTACCGATATAATGCTGTTTTATAGATCACGTCGCTCGCTGAACCCTTTCAAGATCTCATCTTGGGACCCTCAACCTTAACACTATCACAAAATGAGGGTGATCCAGTAAATATAGTTTGTCACCGGTAAAAATGGTGTTGCCTGAGTTGCTCGCTACCATTAGCATCCGTTCTTTTTGTTTCAAGATTCTTTTGAAATCGGATGGGTTTCCTACTTATCATTTGGCCAATGTTGTGGATGATCATATGATGAAAATTTCGCACGTTTTTAGAGGACAGGTAGGAAAAACTGAGTTTCAACTAAACACTTCAACTAGTGGCCGGGATAACTAAAAATAGTTTAACTTAGGAATGGTACATATCCACCATTAAGCATCTTCTACTTTATCGTGCGCTTGGCTATACACCTCCCCAATTTGCTCACTTGCCACTTCTGGTGAACCCGTAAGTTTCTGCATTTTTTCAATTATTGCCATTTTTACAGGCTTACTAGTCCATAATAAAAACCGAGGAATGTTTGATTTGCAGGGATGGTTCAAAACTATCGAAACGGCAAGGTGCCATTTCTGTTGAAGAATTCAAGGTACCGTAAGTGAGATTTACGATAAAAAGTAATTTCCTTTGCACATTAGTACTGTCATGCTTTATTACAATGCCTATGCTGCGTTGTATTGCTGTAAGCTGTTTTGATTTTCCTTTCTGTAAAAGCTTGGTGAAAGTAGGGAAAAGGAAATTGGTAGAAAGGTTTAATAAGCATCGGTGTTAATTATTTTCTTAGAACAAAGGCTTCCACCCTCAAGTTGTTTTACATTTTGTGGCTTCCTTGGGAGGTATTTTGGCCAATTCACGGAACAAGGTTTTGCAACTGGATGAGCTTGTGTCCAATGTAGGGCTCTTCTTTTGCATCGGTGTAAAAAACTTATTTATTATTTCTCTTGTTCAATTGTCATTACTCCATTGCAGTTCTCCATGGACAACATCAAAACGAGTGCGAGTCGTCTTGACATGAATAACTTTAATAGTCTAAATAAACAATACATCGGCCAACTGTTAGAAACCACGGATGGAACTCGACGTTTAGTGCAAGAAGTGCAACAGTTAATAAACATTCGTTTTAAAGACAGGTCATAAAATTCTTTATTTGTAGATAACATCTCAAATTTACAATTTTCAACCAATCCTAATGTTTCTATTTTACAGGCTTGGAAAAAGCGAGCTACAAACCCAAGTTGTGAGTTATCCTAATGTGGAAAAGATCCTTAAATGGAGCAAAGTGAGATAATCTGCATCTTTATTTCTGGGATTTATTGGCACGAGTTGACAGTTTACTTTCGGCAAATTGTAGGACAGAATCCAGTTTCTACCGGACCTGTTAACCGATGACTTTGATTTCCTATGGGTTGTTCCTGATGTGGATCTTGCATCAATCTCTTACCATGGAAATGATGCAGGTACTGTACAGGAAGAATGGTCCAATTTTACTCTTGCTCTTATTGATGATTTCATTTGCAATTGCAAATAACACAGTAGTAGCGTTGGGGTGGCCAGCAAACTATGGTTAAGGGTCCATTTTTACAAAGTAACCAATAACTAAACTGGACTTACAACTCTAATAGCTTAACGTGCAGTTTTTTAACTACTTGAGTCAATGACAACTGGTTTCTTTTGGATGTTCAGTTCTTCTCACTACATTACCTAAGTTCAAGACACATCTTCCAACTGGTTTTTTTTTCACAGGTGAAATCATTTCTGGGATATCCAATGCATTATCACAATTGCCTAACGAGGATTTCAATCAGGAAAAATTGAATGCCATTTTGAAACAATTTGCAAAGGAATCCAAATTGAACTTTCCCAATATGATGAAATTTTTACGCATCATCTTATGCAACATGCTTGTAAGCTCATTTATTTTCATACGCCTTTCATGTTCAAGTTGCTTGTCTAGAATTGATTATTGGTATTTTGGTATCATGACAGCAAGGACCTAGTATTGCCGAAATCTTTATGGTGCTAGGAAAGGAAGACACATTGCAACGATTAGAGCATGCCAAGCAGTTAGTGAAGAGGCAACATTCTATCAATGCCATCAACTAGTAGTCATCATCACATTATTTAGGAGGATGGTTTTTTTTTTTTTATTACCCATTGCTGTCACATTCATTTCATAGATGATGTATATTATTTATATGGACAAATTCGAAATAGTAAAAAAAAGGTTTCTCAATGGAACCGTTTTGCAACGCGTCGGTCATGTTCTGCCAAAACTTAATACATCGAACCATTAATGTGTAGAGAAAAAATGGGTTATGTTTGACAATGTAAAGTAGATGTCAAATGCATTTTGTTTGTTTGTTTGTTTCTTAGTAAAATAAATCCATACTCACCAAGATGAGCAGTCGGTGGGATGGCAGCAAGTGTCATCTGGGTTCGAATCATCCAAACCAGGAGGACAACCTGGTGAATAATAAAATCTTTTAGCACAGTTTTCTACTTGGTTCAAGTTGTATTGCTACATTAATTAATTAATTACAAACAGTATTATTAGTGAAAGATAAACAATTATGTTTTAACTGGCCTTTTGCCCATGTTGTGTTGGTCTTCATCTCTTAAAAATTTGAATTGTTTTCAAAATCCTGCACAACCTAATCCTTACTATAGCAGTAAGCAGGTTTCTAACTTGCAATTGTTTAAAGTTAGCTGGAACATAGGCTAACTATTCCTCAAGGGCAAGTAGAGTACTGTCATCGTCACCTTTGGTTGATGCCATAGCTGCAAAGTGGCATTGGTGAACCCATCGCATGGACGTCTGTTCCAAGTTGTACTCTCCTCGCAACTGAAAATAAATAAATACCTAAAAAAATACAGGTTCAAACTGGCTTTGTTGACAAATAGAAAGCTGGAGGAGTTTTCCTTGAAAAACAAGCCGATGTTCAAATGATCAAACTTTATTCATCTCACAATCACTCAACTTTGCAAAATGGTTGAAGCACAAAACAAAATGTGATTTTCCCCCACCCAATACCAATTGTGCAGATGACATTTTTATTCCCAAAACATGGACACCTTTTCAACAAATGGCTATCAAACTGCACAGATAGCTGTGTTCTATTCCAAAAGTGGCTATCACGATCCAAGTCGCTAAACCATAGCTTGCCAACAATTTCTTGACACATCGGAGCCCATTAAATGGTTGGCATAATATAAAAAATTCAAACTATAACATAAAACACTAAAATGACTGATACTTAAAAATGCAATAACTGTACATTCTTCACTAATAGTATTTGTAAGTGGTGGGTTTTTATTTTTATTTTGTATTTTTTTTTTAAACAAACGCCCTGTTCACTTAATTTGACACGGTCAATCCACTTTCACGACACTGTAGATTTTTCGAACAAACCAGAAGCACGCAAAAAATCCAATTGTTCCTAAATAAAGGAAATAAAAAATAGCATTAATTTTAGTACCGCCATACAAAATAGTAGAGAGAAACAAAACCCACGTTCGTTACCTGTTAACAAGAAAAAAAGAAACACCATGATGAAAGTGTAACCAAAATAAAGAAATGTCGAAGCTGCTCCTTCAATGTTCAACTTGGTGACGAAGTAATGAACACAATAAATGAACAAATAAAATGCCGTAAATCCACTTGTGAGAAACGAACGCCACCACCAGTGATAGTCCTGTAAAGAAACACATGTTATCGGTGTCAGGTTTTTCATCCCACTGTAGTTGAGAGGGGGCATTTTTGTGTTAAATAAAACAGAATCTACTTCACCTCAGCACAAAGATGGAAATAGCACAGAAGAATTGTCGTTTCTGAACAGGTGATTACCAGTATAACAAACACAAGAAACAAAAATCCAAACATGTAGTAGATTTGACTTGACCTACAAAAAAACAGTCTTCATAACTCACTGTGATGATCACTTTGTTTAACAAACCAATATTTTTTAACATCTTACCAGATACTGTTCAGTATAAAAAACAGCTGAATAAAAATGCAGCCAAACGGCAGCACACCACCCATGATGATACCGGGGAGAGGTTGGGAGTAAATTGACTGTTCGGGGATTTGTCGCGGTATTTGATTCGTACGTACAGGATGCTCAATGGTCTGTAGGGAAGAGTATGAAACCAATTGCAGATAATATGTCAACAACAACAAAAAAAGCACATCCGTGTAGCCTACCCTTTTCCTGAATCCGAAATACGACCCAACAAACGTTAGTGGGAGCGACACACCGAACCACAGAGCCAGCAGGGCAAGCAACGTCGTAAATGGGATAGCAGCAGAGCTGTCTAAACTCCACAAGACTAAGTTCATGACAAAGAACAAGCCAAACACAATGCTGTTTAAAATAAATAACCATAGTGGATTAACTGTTTATCCATCGTCCAAGGAAAACTCAAAGAACAAAACATGTACCCTGGGCAGAGCATAGAAGTTAAAAGAACATTGGATTTCCATTTTTCACCACCAAAGCCTAAAAAATCAAACGTCAACGACAAGCACTGCAGTAACAAGTCAAATAATGTTGTCGACCAATTCATTTACTTTTGTAAATCCTGGATGAAACATATCCTGCTGGGGTGCCAAGGCACACAAACAACACCTATGTAAACATTGGACTTTTTATTCACCAACAGTCTCAAATGAATTTAAAATAGTACCAAATTTATTTACCATAGCGCACGTCATCAACGCTCCTCTGTTGGCAGGTGACAAAAATCCCAAGCAAGCAAACACTGTCAACATAAAAGATGTTCACGTTAGATACTAACAGTACATCGATCATCATCATCATCATCATAAAAAAGTTGTAGGCAGACATTTGTACCTAGAGTAACAAGAGTCATCACAAAAACTTGCACACCGCTTCCTAGATAAACTGACAACAGCATTCCTTTACGTGGTGGTCGAAACACATCGCCATGAACTAATTTCCAGCCAAATTCTTCTTGGGCATCTTCCTGCAAAAAATCAGTTTACTGGTTAAGCTGGCAGAACCATCCTAGAAATCATTTAGAAATCACGTACGTACCCCCGAGTCGGTCTGATTGTAGCGAGCGATGTCTTTGTGCAAGGTGCGAAGCATAATCATAGCAACCATCCCAGACAGAAACAACACAATGACTAGAGAGTTTAAAATGCTGAACCACTGGATGTTGGTATGAGGCATCGATTCAAGAATGTAATCCCATCGCGACGACCACAGAATGTTGTTGTTCTCCTACATCAAAGACATACCCAAGGAGTTTCAATGGCTGCAATAAACAGGACTACAATCTCACTATCGGAAAATTCACCTCAAACACAACGGAGTAAGTATAATTGAAGCGCAACGTCTCTTTATCTTTGAGATTTTGAGCAGGTATTTCAAGAGGAGCAGCATCTTCACCGCAGCCTTCCGGTCCACTTAACACATGCTTAATGCTATCGTGACAAAGGTGAACCTTATTATGATTCCAACACCGACAGTTACCAAATACATAACACGATGAAACGCGTTTTGAAAGAGGACCAGCACCTGCGTGGAACGATTCTTGCAGAGATGATTCTTCCGCCAGGAGACTTAAAAGCCTGACCCCAATCTTCTTTGGCACCACTGTGATAAGTGATGGTTATATCCACATGGTTGAATAAATAATAGGTATTGGCCTTAGAATAGGACTTCTAATAAATATAAATTAGTCTATCAATAAACAATGCAACTTCCCACACCATTTCAATAAGATGACAAAGAAAGTGCCTTACATCCATTGCACACGAATATTTACGATAGCCTTCTTTACTGACATAGCAACCCATGGGAAAGCCAGTGGAGCAGTAATTGCTGTTCCCTTCCACAATGTAACACCACGTCACCGGCATGTTATCAATGATCCTATTAACACACACACAAACAGATGGCAACTTGGGCATTAAAAAGAACTAGTGTTGGGAATTGTTGGTTCGGTTCAGTATCGGTTTTTTTTTATATTAAAACCTCGGTTTTTAATGACAGTTTTTTTTTAAAGACCTATTTTTTACTCCCCACCAACACAAAATCAACAAAAAATGAATGCTTTTTTAAATTACCATTTTCAAACTGGTATTATGCTCACAAATACAAAATTGTAACAATAGCACTTAAATGAGCTTGCTATTGGAAGCCAGGAAAACTAATTATTCAGCACGATCAGGTTAATCGATTTTTTTTTTAAAATTTTTATTAAAAAAAAAAAAACCAAAAAAAAACGAAAATAATAAAAGCTTTAAAAAAACAACCAAAAACCTGGGTATTAAAACCGAAACTGCCCAACACTAAACAGATATTGGCATTAACATTTCATCAAGTGAGGTAGTCCTATACTAACCAATGATGTTGATAATTCATACTCATTCCTTTCTTTAAAAGAGCAAGCTTGTCCACTGAAGAAGGTTCTGAAGTGTACGTTTTAGAACATACATTTTCACACTGCAGTTGACTTTTAAATTTTATCTAAAAAGAAAAACCACTTGACGTTGAATAACTAACCACTACAAAATAAACAGAATAGTGTATTGAGCTAAACTTGAAATTAAAAGCAAAACTGTTCAAACCTAACCTTGTAATTCGACGACCGAATCCTTTCTCCAAACACCACTTGCCCGAGATTTTCAGATGGGGAATCACTTTCATCTTGAACATCGCAAAAGTCAAAGCTAGAAGAATAAAGCACCAATCATCATCTACACAACAGCTAAACTTCATTTGTTCTAAGAAATCAGCCAAGGGTGCCATGAAAGATAAATTTTCTTCAACCATTTCCATGGTATTGACTGAAAAACTACAGCGGTTCACTCGATTGAACCTAAACTTGGACCACACGGATACATTTTAATATGCTACTCAAGCTTGATGGGATTGGTGGGATCCCCGTCGATATCAAACCAATAAAAACAGGAGCAAAAAAAAGTAGCTGGAGGAATCCTAACCAACCTAACCTACTTCTCACCACTGTCTATTTGTTTTAGAAATGAACAGTTCAACACAGCAGCAAGTTAAGCTAAGATTGAATTACTTACTCCATGCTACAGTGGTGTGGAGTGGAAACAAACCAAACCATGGCACCAAGCAAAGGCAGAGAGCGATGATAGTGGTCTGATAACAAAAAAATTGAAATGCCAGCGATGCCATAATTTGTTGATTCAATATGGGTTTGTTTCAAAACCGTACAATTTTCCACGTTAGAAACATACTCTTGAAACCAAAAATAACTTTTTAAACACCAAGGATTCTAATACCAGGCAAGCAGAGCACCCAAGCTACGAGACTTGTAAGTGAAAGGTATCACATTTTGCGATAGTTGGGAAAATTAACACAGGTATGTTTATGGTGAAATGTCCATATCCGATTTCTAACATTGACATGGACAAAAAATTAGAACGACTTTGTAGTTTGACTCGAATACACTAATACAAAACCCATTGTTGTAATACTGAAATCAAAATTGATCGTCAATTTATTTCAAATGCTATCCCAATGGCAATAAACGAATTGCTACAAGGAATACGTAGAGCAACGACATTACGTACTGGTGGTATTCGTATGGGATGACAGATTCATCCGAGTCGAGACGGTTAACATAGAGAGGTATTTTTTCCTACAAAAAACAAAAATAAACAGTTACTCTATTACCAACATGTCGACTTCTCCATGCTTAATTTGACTCATTTCTGCATCTGCATCGGCATCATCAAACAGTGTTAGGCTTACACTTTTCTCAACCCACCTTGCAGTTGTGCTTTCTGTCTGGCAATAGTTGACGGGTGACAAGCCAGGCAGGTAAAAGGGCATAGAAATATGTACAAAAACACAAAAGAGGACTAGTCGAACGCAATCAAGTCGTACCATTTTGAAGTTAAATATTATCGTAGACGTGACCGCCCATCAACCACGCAACGCAGCCGATGTTGATGACGCCATTATCAACAACTCAAACTTCCGTCCGGTTTACCCATTGAAAAACAGTGCATGTAACGCCATCTATCGATGAAATGAAAAATTGTAGATTTTACATTAGTGCTTAAAAAGCTGCATTCAGTTCAAAAATCGACCAATCAGAATTAAATGTTTGACTTTACTGAAAACATCTGGCCGGCTCCTCTTATCGGCCGTTTTATAAGGTGCTCCACGGGAATTTCAAAATCAAATTATTAATGAAAACGGCTTTATTTAAACTGTAGATTGTGTGCTCCCACAAATTATCCTACCAAAAATCTTTGAAACGTTCAAGTTATATCAATTTGGTTACTTTTTTATTTATTAGCTTTTCGTCGTCACCTTTTCGACTCATGATAAATAGAAGATAAAAATAAATAAAATCGAGCATTTCAAAACTGACATTTGATCAAGATAATTATTTTTTAAATTTGAGTAAAACTACAGGGGGTCTTGTTAAAAATAATCATGTGACGTCACAGCGCCCAAGAATGAAAAACCCACTGCCCCCTATACATTTGAATTAACTTTAAACTACCGTATATCAACCAAAAAAAAATTAAGTTACATCATAATTTTAATAAGAAATTTGAAATTTATAAACAAAAAATTAACTACTTAAAATAAAGATTTATTTAATTAATCTTAATCTGTACAGTAATAATTTATTTTTTTTGGTTATCAAAATAAGTTAATGCAATTACAATTTACTATTAAAACTCACCATTTGTAATTTAACTAACAAAAATGACCAACAAAAAGTACATTGATAAACGTTTTAGTCAGTTTAACAAATTTCAGTAAAATAAAAAGTCCAGTAGTATACAAAATCAACATTTTAATCGAGACACACTGTACACTATCCAAAAAAATAGCAAGTTCACATTGCAATTTAATACAATCACAAATTAAAATACAAGCTACAATTGCATTTGAAGTGTCAATTGAAAAATGATTCGACATTTTCATTGAAACTAGATACATTTTTACACAAAAAGCTGGTATTACATTTTAATACATTGAGATTTAAAAATGAATTCCACAATACTAATTACAATTTCACAAATATAAAGTATACAAATAAAAACGTTTTTCACCGAGACTATAGATTCATTTTTACATAATATAAATCGCACATTAAAATTTAATACATTTTAAAAATGAACGAATTTTACATATGATATTACAATTCCAAATATTGTAAATTTAAAAGATGAATTCACTGTAAAAAAAAAACAAAAAAACAAATTAACCAGCCCTAATTAAGCTTAATGCATAATAGTTGAAATAATTACATGAACATAATTACCAAGATAAATCCTTTACAATTATGCATCCCACGAAATCAATATCCAAGAAAACTTCTAAAATAAAAAAAAAAGGTAATATAAACAAAGCTTAAAAATAAACTCAGATTGTAAAACTATTCTTAAAACCAAACTATCTTCATGAAGTTTTCCCGAACGTTGTCTTGCGGCTGCAATAGAAAAGGACGACAGATTCAAACCGAAATGACACAAATCACTTAAAAACTAAGAGAAACCTGAAAACAAAACATTAGGTACCTGCAAACTTACGAAAATAATAAAATCGACGGTTTACGCGATTCCCGTTTCGCTCTCTACTTTTGGATGACGGGAACAGCATCCCTTACGAAGCTAACGAAACGTTGCGCCC
>JAQIWH010000236.1:0-61337 GCA_034695005.1 Cryptops parisi
AGGTCCACAAACAAAATGTAGACTGGTTTGGCCACTTCCCAAGCTTTCTCGATAATCTGCTGCAGGATAAAGAGCTGATCGGTTGTTCGTCAACATCTATGAAATCCACACTGCTTGTCCTGAAGCTGGTAATTGACGACTTCAGTCAGTCTGCTCTGGAGAACCTTGGCATAAGCTTTCCCAGGGAGGCTGAGGAGAGTGATGCCCCGATAATTGCAACATGCCCTCTGGTCACCTTTTTTGAAGATTGGGACCACCACTCCAGTTTGCCATTCCAAAGTAGAAGAGCTTCCACCCCTGGTCAAGGTTCTGCATGCCCTTTCTCCTTAGTTTGGTTTTGGAGATGCCAACTATATCTAGTCAATATTTAGCAGTCTCTTTCACCAGTTCAGGTTCTTTGTCACGCAGTGACCCAACGTTCTAGATACCTGTATCCAAATGTGCATGCCGTTGTTGAATCCGCGTTAGTCCATCTTTCGTGCCACTGTGGCATTGCGCACCCCCACCACCCACAGTTGTGGGCCCGTCGCTGCTTCCCCGTTATTTGTTCGGGCTGAGCCCGGTCGTTCTCCAGGGAAGGAAGAAACAGCCATCAGACGCTCACTAAGGAGCTTCACCCCCAGGTCTGACTCCAGGGGCGTGCCCTGGTATCCCTTTTCCAGGTGAGGTTCTCCCAACGACATTAGATGTCATTTTATGATGAGGTGCAGAAGTCCTTTGGCCACCCACCTGTACCAATTGATACAGGTGTTCGTTTCCCAGGGGTCACTACGAGGAAGTGGACTTGACTCCCTGTATTGTATTCATAGAGATAGAATAATTATGTCACACACCTTAAAAAATAAAATTTCACTGAAATAATAGCCTATATTATAAAAAGCAGCCTAAGTCATGAGGTGCGTAAGCATTTGATTTCATACTGTATGTTGATCTTACATTAACAGCATGTTGAGCACATTCATTATATATCTGCAACAAGCTTTTTTGAATGTTCACCAATCTACAAGTATGTTTCATTGGTTATTATTAAATAATCACAGTTAGTTAGTTATTTAAGTTTTAGAGGCGCACCAACTGCCAACAGGCTTGTCATATGGCACCCACTAAAACACAGAAATTACATAACACTATATAAAGTAGGTTAAGACCTGACAGTTAAATAATCACATAATGAAGGTCACCATTTCAGCATTCTTGCATGAAAAGGTATATTCTAATTCTGAATTGGTGAGGGATGAACATCATTTTGATATAAAAACAAGACTAGTGTGATTGTGACAAGTAGCTTATTTGTCATTAAAAAACTTTGACAGCAATTTGCACCCAAATTTTCAGTCGCCTAATAAAAAAGCATCAATGGTGAAGAGATTGCTGATTTGTACAAAGATAAAATATGTTTTTTTGGGAAACAAAATGATGATAAAAACGGTTAATGGCATGAGCGGTCAATTTTAAAATAAATAAAAAACGAAAAAACCTCTAAACGTGCAACTTCAAATTGACAAACTTGATGTGTATAGGTAAGGTATCACAGGATTTAATTTTTAACGCATTGCAAAGAATTGGTAATGAATGACCATTGGTACAGTGCCAACATTTTTAAAACCTCATTTCTTTTTTGATTGATTGAGTTTTTTAAAGTCATTCTATGACGACAATTTTGTGATTATGGACAATATAGTGGACAAGTGACATAAAACTCTCAACATTGACACTTCCAAAATGTAGACTCGTCAGGATTACAGGATATTAGTTTCAATTGCAATCATTTATCAATGTCACTGAGAATAAATTGACGTCGTCGTTTGACGTCCAGTTGACTATGTACCCTGTGTAATACTGATATAACAGATATCAGTTTCGTTTGATATCTGTAAATGTCGGATGTCTTAAATAGTGCAGAACCCCACTTAGATCTCAGTTGATATCACGCCAACATGATTGTAGAAATACTGTTATTTGTAATTGCAGCTTTGTTTGTGTATTTCTTGCGCACAAAGAAGGTATAGTATCGACAAATTTTCACGTTAGCGGTGATTGCTTAAATTTTGATTGTTCATTGTGTATCATTTTAAGGGTGAAAAAAGCAATGAAAATGCTGCAACGACGAAAGCGCAAAAGGATATTCCTGGCATGAAACCCAGCCATCCTGTGTACGTATCGCAGACCCTTTTCACGTTTTCAGCAAGTCACTAAAAAGCGTCTTTTATTAAAATTGATCTAGGAAAGGAAACATGGATGATGTCGACAAGGTAGGAAGCATGTCCATGTTTTTGAAACAGCTACACAAGAAATACGGGCCGATAGCCAGCTTCTGGGAAGGAAAACAATACGCTGTAAGCTTCGCAACTCCCGATTTGCTGAAACAGCAACGCCAGTTGTGCAATGTACCATGTAAGTGAACTTGCTTAGTTGTGTATAAGCTTCAATAATATGGCCCGGTAAGGTTCCAGACTCCCTGCAAAATAGTTTAAATGACAAGTTTTAGTTACTTTGGATCAAGACAGTTGAAACAAAAATTTTAGATTATTTTAACAAGTTTGCAATTATTGTTACAAAATAGTAACTACTTTCTACATACCAAAAACATTATTTACATCTTCATAAATTTTATGTAAATGATTTAATTTTTATTGCAGTTACGTTCAACAAAGATTTTTTCACGCTTGCGGGCAGTGATGCTCTCATCTTTCAAAATAGCGAAGAAGCTGCAAGGAGAAGAAAACTTTACGATCAGTTTTACATGCAAAAATCGTGCAAAACGTTCGTTGACTGTTTTATTCAGGTACGTATTTTGTTCTTAATACGTGCCAATGGCAAAGAGGTCCAGTAGAAAGGGGGTCTTGAAATGAAAGTGACAAAAAGTTGTTTAATATAATACAGTAGAGTCTTTGTAATCTGACTTGCAGCTGACCAGCGTGTGACATATATCTGACCATTGGGTGTCAGGTTATTGCAAATTGTCAGATTACTGGTTTTATTTTGGGAACAAATTATTGGTTACTAATACGTCACCAACTTAGCAATACACAATACAATCACACTATACAGTGTACTGTTTAGGGTTGCCAAATTTATAATCTGAAAAAAGAGGACATTTTTAAGTGAAGCAGGGTGGTGGAGTAAATTGGTATTTCAAAGTGTCGTAACTCACGTAATTTTGCGAATTTCACAGAACGGTTTGCGTAGAAATGTTATTCGTGATGCAGGCAACAAACCTATTTTAAGTTTTTAGAAGATTTTATATCTGGTTCAGTGGAGATGCTACATAATAATGATAACAAATATGTTTGTTTTTGTTTTTTAAAAATACACAACATATCAGGTCGCTCAAGAACTTATGGAAAAATGGAAAAAATGTCCACGAATTAACTTGGAAAGTGACATGGCCGAAGCTTCCATGGCATCTATTACAAGAACATCTTTTGGGAATTATTTCAATGATCAACAACATTTGAAACATTTCCAAGCACTTAATGATTTTGTGAGTATGCAGTTTCCATGCTGTTTCATCATTATTATTATTACTACTAGCTATATAACCATCAACAATGATGGAAACATTTTAGATCATCGTCATTCCAGTGTATTATATTGAGAGTAGACCTAATAATTGAGCACCACCTGCAAAGAAAAATTCTGATTTTAGTGTGACAGACATATAAACATACAAACATACAGACCAAGAAAATCATATTGTTAGATTAATTAATATCATCATTTGACTGGGTTTTTTTTTCATGTAAAGGTTATGAAAAATTGTGAACCCTCTCCTGAACCTGGATCTCAATTACACCAACAAATGATTTCAAGTAAGTTACAACTGAATAAATGATATTAATTTGTTTAAAAAAAAAATAAAAATATTTTTGTCATGTGTCTTGTAGATCTGAAAATGATTGAAAAATTCAATTATGTGTTTTTGTTTATAATCTTTTTTTCTTTTTGCAGACACCAATGAAATAAAATCCATCGTCAAGCGATTGATCGAGGAACGAAGAGTTGAGAAAAATGATAATTGTTATTTATTCATCGACTTGCTCCTCAATGAAGATTACACGGAATCGCAACGTTTAGCGGATAGCATTAATTTCATCGCTGCCGGGTATTTCACGACAAGTAGCCGTAAGTTTACTCGCATGACCTAGGATATCTACCAGGTAGTTCTTTATTATCCCATTTTACTTAAACGATCATTTTATGACACAAAATGCAGTGATGACTTGGGCGATCTATAGTCTGGCTACGCATCCGGAAATTCAAGAAAAACTGTATGAAGAATTGGTCAACGTTCTGGGCGATTCTGTTGCAACAATGGAATCGATCTCGAAATTAGTGTACGTAAGAGATACTATTGCTATTATCGATCGGCTGAGTGCGGAAAACTGAGACGTTATCTTTCGATCTTTCAGATACCTAAAACAAATTTTTGACGAAACGTTACGCGTTTTTCCCGGTGCTCAGTTTGCTGTACGTGAAACGGAAAAAGATATGGATATGAACGGTTATTCCGTTCCCAGCGGAACACTGGTATACCAAGCCTATGACGTTATGTTTAAGGATTCCAACATTTACGCTGATCCTGAGAAGTGGGTGGAAATGTTTTATTTGAATGCACATTTGAAAAAATAAATAAATGGACAGTATTTCTAATGTGATTTTAATTTTATTTATTTTTTGCAGGTTTGATCCCGATCGTTTCAGTCCGCAAAACTGCAAAACGCGCAACACCTACGCCTATAAACCGTTTGGTTTTTCTGGGAAACGCCAGTGTCCGGGTCAAGTTTATGCCTACGTCGAAGCTACTATGTGTCTGACGGAGTGGTGCCGAAAATTCCGCTTCCATTTAGAGCCTGGTCAAACGGTAAAACCATCAACTACTTTGATGGTTGCTCCAGTAGATAAAATTTGGATTCGTCTGGAGACCAGAAAATGATGCAAATGACCAAGAAAAACCTGCTGATGTAAATATTTTGTACTAGTATACTACAGGGGTGTTCCAGTCGAGGGTTCCCAATTTTCACACTCAAAAAGCTCAGTTTCGGACATTTGGAGTTCTTGCGTCTTTTGATTGGTGCTATTTTCATTGAACTTGAAATTAATTTTCAAAATAATCACATTGTTAAATTTTAAACAATATGTCTTAGGTGTATCATGTCATATTTAGAAAGTTTTTGGCAATAGCCCATATAGTCAGAATCGACTGTGGTTTCATTTATTTACAACAAACCATCTGATGCAGCAGCTTCACTGCATAACAAGAGTTGTATGCAGTGAAGCTGCTGCATCAGCATAGTCTGTTTTAATTCGTTACTATTGGATAATTACTTTCAGTTGAATTGTCGGAAATAAGTTACAAGACGGTCTATTCAGACTATAGGTCTCATGCCTACAACTTATAGTCTATGACTTGATACATAGTACAATGCATTGTTTAAAATTTAACAACGCAATTTTTTTTTAAAAATTAATTTCAATTATTTTCATATAATATCAATTTTCATTAATTATACCCAAAACTCGGAATTTTCATTATATTAGCTTTTCAAGTATAAAAATGGGAATCCTTGGTAGGAACACCCTCTATATCAAAAACTATGCATAAAACTTAATTACCATAAAATGACCACGATATTTCAATTTTTAGTAATAATAGAACTTTAATTGAAACGAAGCATATTGTACGAGGTTGGTTCAAAAAGTATTTGTAATATTTTTTGCACAGAATGTATACTTCATACGAAAAATGTAGAAACCCTACTTTTTCTCTTATTGAGAACAACATACTTAAAACATATTTTGTCGGTACTTTCCAGTTATAGCGAGGCCCGTCTGATGTTGCTATTTGCTTGCACTTGGTTTATTTTGCAGGTTAGATTAGGAAAACAAAACAAAATCAGACATTTAATACGTTTCTTTGTTTTTCCTAACCCAATTTGCAAAATAAACCCATAAGCAAATAGCAACATCAGATGGGCCTCGCTATAACTGGAAAGTACCCATTTGTCAAATACAATACATCTGTGTCCGTCCTTCAATAGGAACATTGAGACATTTATTTCGGCGTGACACCAACGCATTCAGCCACTAAATTTTCTGGTTATTAAATTGTGTTTCTAATGATTTATAAGCTTTTATTGTGAAGTAACGGCCAGTTATCAATATATTGTTATACAGGGTGATAATCTAATTTTGTATTAATAGTTAAATCACATATTTAATCATACAGTTTTGTCAATAAAACGTCTCAATAAGCAGGATATAAACAGCTTTTAAATGCTAATTTGGAACTATCCATTTTTCGAAAGGGAGGTGTCATCAATAATCAGTAACTAAACGATGATGCAATATTTCTTTTCGAATACATTCAAAGACCCACACTGACTGCAACAGCAAGATGTAAGAAAAGAAACAGGAATAGTTTTATTAGATAGTAAATGTAACAAATCTACAGTATATACAGATGGTATTATCAACACACAGGTTTGGTTATTTACAACAGCTGTGACAACACCCGTTCAAAGAATACTCGATAGACACGCAAGTCATACTACAGGTAGAGTATATACAACTTATGAGTTTATTTGTTTTTTTGTCGAGATGATTTGAAACAAGTTTTTATATATATATAAAAAAACAAAATTCATCGTCTTTAAAATAAAACGGATATTCTCACAGTGAAATGAAGTATCCCGCATTTCAAAACAGTTCATTCTTTAAATAATAAAAGAACACTTGGCAAAATATTTTGTCACAAACAAAAATAAAGTGCATGCGTGTTTCAAACACAAGTGCCCGATTAGGCGTATACAAAGTTGCCGTTTAATTTTTGTTTTTTTGCATATAAATATATACCACGATGTATGGATAAGTTACGGTGTTCGAAGAATGAATGAAAAGGTTACACGTAGCCATTAACAGGATGCACACAATAATACCTAGAATGAAGAAAGAAATATAAAGATCGGAGATCTTGAGTTTTTGACTTTTAAGAGTACAAGCTTGGAAATGTTTTTTGTTTTGTTTTTCATTAAAAAATAACACAAAGAATGGAGAATGTCCGAGGTAAAGTGTTTCTCAAAGACGTTGCATTTTTAGCTAAAAATTGTATTATTATATTAAAACACGTGAAACTTGAGCAATTATAGCCGAGTGGTGCAAAATGAACGCTGCGGCGGCAAAAATAATGCTACGATAAATGTGACGAGTTGGTTGTTTTGAATCTATAAACGATTGATAAATGTTAAAAAGTGCATCAAATTTTCGCACAAAGTAACTTTGTTTTTCTACGTTGGATCGTATAAACACAAACTTCTCGCTTAATTTTTTATGACGAATCTATTTGCATGATAGTTCGCTTTGCACCACGTTTTAATGTAAGTCTTTAACGAGGGTTCGTTGCAAAAATTTAAATTTTGGCAACACAAATACCATAGAAGATTTTTCACAACATAGTGTCATTCCAGTTCAACGAAAAAGATCTAAAAGATACCATCAATTGTTCGTATCCTTTTAATACAGGGTGTCCCATCTTGTAATGCTCTAATTTTACGTGTAAAAAAATAAAAAGCAAATTTTTAATGTCTGAAGACAAGACAGCGTACTAGAAGAATTAAAATGTTCGGGTGATATTGTTATATGTGATATTTAGAGAGTTGGAGACTTACCAACCTAACCTAACCTTACGTGTAGTTTTTTGTTATTCGGCGTGAAATGGTTATACGATTAAAATCAATATTTTTATCCCTATCTTGAGAATACAATAAAATTAGGACGTAACTGGATTGGACACCCTATATGTTAACAGAGCTGCAACTTTTATTTATAAGCAAATGGAATTATTTATTTTTACATTAATAATAAGACACAAAAATAAACAAACATTTCTCATCATCACCACCACTCCAAAGATTAATTCTTCATGATTGAACGCCAGATTGAAGTCGAAGCAAAAAAATAAAATTTATCAACGAGAGAGCTTAAACATGCAAACAATTTCTAACAAGATTTTGTAATAATTTTTAAAAGCATTTTTTATGCCAGTTTTTGTTTTTATTTACATTTACAAAAGAACAAGAATCAAACGTTCCCGCGTTTTATATATCACTAAAAAAAAAACTGGAACAACCATCATTTCAATGAACAGTGAAGTACTAACACCTACTGTATCACACACGTGTGGGAGAGTAAGAAAACAAATGCAACATCTGAAATAAGCGTAATAATAATAATAATAAACGACGAGAGAAGTGCATTTACACGTTTAGGAATTGTTTTTCGGAGCATCGTTTACTTTTCGTTTCAAAAAAAATTGTTCAGTGGAAGGAATTGTGGGAGAAAAAAACGGATGACAGCAACGTAATTTTTTTTATCTATCTAATGCTGTACAAGTTTTGCTTATAATATATATTACAATTAACTTGGCTATATTTATTTATATATATATATATAATAAAGTTGGCCTAACTTGTTCACATAGTTGAGCACGTATTTCTTCGCTACTATTTCTGCATTGATAATTGCAAAATGTGCAGAGTACACGTTTCAGTTAGCATCCTCGCAGACCCATCGGAGACTTACTTGGCCAACGCTTTAACAATGCGTCCACTCAATGCTACGTTGGTAGCAAACGTCAACCCTTCCCCCCAAATGACGAAAAATAAAGAACCGATACCTTTTGTAACATGTTAACATTTGTCCGACGACAAAAATTTCATAATGTCCTTTCCTACATGATTTACATTGCTCATGCTTTGTTTTTGTTTTGACGCCGTGTTAGTTTGATCCCGTGGCTTTTTGAACGTGGCGACGATGATTTCGTGGTTGAATCATAATATTCCGTTGGTGAGATATTGGAATCCGTCGTAAAGTTTAGTGGTGAGCGAATGCATGCTCGATTCCACCATGCTGTCGACGAGAAGTTGCAGCTGTTCCTCCGTCAGATTCATGTGGAACCGTTCTCTCATCGAACGCAACATTGTAGCACCGTTACGGAAACAAGGTAACAGTGAACCTTAAAACAAAAACGAGTACATTAAAAATGCTTTCTAAGCAAACTCTTTGTATACTGTCATACACAGATCTACTTCATGTATGCAACAAAAATACCATTTTCGATTTCTGCAGAATTAAATTTATGCGTGTTTTGACTTCTGCAAATGTCAAATGTCAAGTTGCGATTTTTATAAATACAGAATATTCTCATAGATGGCAGTATACATTCAATTCCCAGCTCACTCACAAGTGAACCTAATTTAAAAAGTATATTTATTTAATCCATTTTAGTATTCCGCTTACCAGTCTGCATGATTTCGATCAAGGAAATGATTTTCTCATGATGTTTGCGAGCCGCTACCAAGCCTTGCAACATCAGAATCTTGAAGTACTCGAACATGTCACTTCCCAAACCACCCATAACCTGTAGGGAATTTAAAGAAAAAAAAAGTATTACAGGTAAGTGCGTAAGTTTCAATCATCTTATACTTAACTTAAAGTCTCAAAATAAGTAGCAAGTGCTCTTTGGGCTATTTGACTTGCATACGTCAAATGAACTTCTACAGTGTGACTTTTCAGAAAACTATGCACTGACAAATTGCAAACAATGACATGTAACCGTTACAATTGGATGCAGTTTGACTTGCACTCAACTGGATCCCTAATGAGTTTTCAGAACTATTCTTTATAATAATGGCAATCAACATTAATTTTTTTTGCTAACTAAAAGTTGAACTGCAAACATGGACCACTACAATTTAAAGGTTTTGCATTCAAGCGGAGTTATAAGCTAGGATACTCATCCAGATTTTTTAAGAGTAAATACATGAACGTTTAACAACCAGCCATAACATTGTGAGTTGATGTTAAATTAACGTGGAGTTCGAAATTTATCGCCACAGATACAAAAATAATGAAACTATACCCAATGGTAAACAAAATAAAATTATAGACATCAACAACTTACATCAACAAACTCGGGTGTCAGTTTAAAAGGTGAGCTTTCGAAGCCCAGATTCTTAGGCGACGTTGAAAGGATGAATCCGAAATCGATGTGAATGATATGACCTTCGCCGTCGAGAAGGATGTTTCCATTATGTCTAGGCAAACATGAATTAAAAACATAAATTTTATTTTGAAAGATTAAAACAAAGAAAAACTTTCAAATTCTGGTGTATTTGAAAAACAAAGTTAGTTACCTGTCTTTTACTTGAATAAGATAGCAAATGAGACAGTACGCTGCACAACTCTGTACAAAATTACGCTGAGCCGACAGAAATTCTTCGCTATTTTGAGCTCAATGTTCACGTAGAAAGTAATCCAAAAGAGACATTTTGCTGTGTTTCTTGATCTGGTGCAGCGACACGGTGTTCAGAATGGGTTCAATCATGCCACTGTCGTTCGACATGACCAAAATGCGATACGGACGAACCCACAACGGAACGTGTTCTTGCTCCCAAATTTTCTAAAAAACAAACATACCACAAAACGGAACTTAGAGCAGTTTTAAAATTGCAGCTGATCGTTCTTGTCAGCATGGTGAACCGCTTACTTGAAAGGTGGCTAGTAATTGGTACGCCATGAGTTCTTGGCGAAGATCGTCGCCACATTTGATGATGACAGCCAGAAGCCGCCAATTGGAAAAGTGACCGTAGGGTGAGGATTCTCGAATTCGACCAACTTTCTCTTCCCACGGTTCCTTCAAGGCAGCCGCTGAAGGATCTTCTGGATCCCTCTGTGCAAAATTTTCACCGTTTAGAAAAAACATCCGGTTTGGCAACAAAAATATATAAATAGCTCCAATTCAGTAGTCTACCTTAAAGGCGGACGTCGGAGCATGGAGACTTTCAGTGAGACGTCGCCTGATATCGCCAGCAGCGATATAAACGGGTTCTTTGCTGTCGGCGCTGGTCGTGCTGTCTTGGGAGAGCTGAGAGATCGTATCACGATCTTTTGGAATACGACACATGTACTGGAAATTGTAAACAAAAATAGGTTGCACGAAAAGGACATTTAGACCAGACAAAACAAACCGTTGAATTTGATTCCACCAATCTTCTCACCTGCAAAGAAATTTCATCGTCATCCTGCGACCAGCAATCGTTGTGATCGTCCAACGAACAAAACTGATTGAACGGCCTCGCCGAAACGTAGCATTCGGTCAGGTTCTCTTCCGACTTGGTGTGTCTTAGCGTGTTGATTATTTTGTTGGGAACGGACGTCGTCTGAATGTTGTCGACTTCTAGCACTTCGACGTAGATCAGATATGGAGCCTGTCAACAAGGAAACGTCCATTAGCTCGATGCAAATGGTGAAAAATGAAATGATGAAAAGGTTGAGCACGACCTTGTCTTTCGAATTGAGAACGACCGCCGCTTGTGGAGGGACTCGAACAACGTGGTGTTGAAGACTGGACGAATGAATGGGAAGCCAGACGCGGGCGGGAAGGTTGAGGTTGAGCATGGAGAGCTCGGCCAGCAAACGAGCCGTTTTCATCTCTTTGGAGGGAAGAGCTTGTAAGCGACGTCCGATGGCCATCAGAGCTTGTGCAAACTCTCGTTGCGAGCTGAGACGAGGAGCCTAAGCAATTGTACGAGTCGACCATTAACAACGCTGAAATCATTTCCACCAACGAGGCGAGAGATTTCGAGCAAAACGTTTACCCCGCAGTGGCATTCCGTTTTCTTTCCCATAAGATCGTTGTACACGCCCTCGGTGCTCTCGAAGCAAATGCAACCATTGTCAAACGCATGACCCGATGTCAAATCGCCAAGTGCGCTTTTGGTGTCGTTGCTTCCGCGTCGAAAACCAGCTTGAAACAAACCTTAAAAAGAAAGGAAAATTCATACCATCGGTCGAATATTGAAATTTGTCACCCAATCGTTCGTCGGCGAAGCGGATTTACCTGTTGCATCAGACCGTGATCGTTGATGAGTCTTCTTGGATGGAGACAGAATTGGACTCAATTGAGCGGCTGTTTTTTGGATAATACTATGACATAACCGCAGTTTGATAGGTTGACTGTCAAAAGTGCAAGAGGGTTAAAAAATTCAATTCCCTACAAACACAGTGATGGAAAAAAAAAACCCAACTCTTTATTTTTCACCCACAATTCCTTACCAAAAGTCGTTGGAAAGAATCAAGTTCTTCAGTTTCGCTCCTTGGGATTTCTTCCGAGATGGCAAAGTCGCGTCGGACGAATAGGCATCCAGTAACCAAGCGCAGTTCAGGGAAAAATCGACCGATCTCCTGCACCTGAAACACATACATACACACATGCATCACGTCAGAAAATTCCACGACGATAATTGAAATTACAGCTAAAAAAAGGAACGCCCTTTTACCTAGCCACAAGATATGGATGAGTAGCCTCGGCCACATCGTTCATGTGAATGTACATATTGACAAGCTGGGGTAAATAGAAATCAACATCGCGGTCTGGAAAACTGAAGAGCCGGTTTCCTGTAATTAAAATAATACGTTAACGATACAGTACTAAAAAAAAAACAATATTAACATAATGGGTGCGTGTATAACATGATATATCACAATGGTAATTCTATTTTTTTTTTTTTACATATACACAATACAGGAACTGTCTTTCACACTCCAACCTTGAAATGTTAGGGCCGTTATGCAAGATTGAACTCTTAACGATTGTTTTACCGCCAACGAGTATGAGATTAGGATGATGATTGATTAACCACCTTGATCCATCATTCTCAATGGTTTATCAAAAATAGGAATGGAAAAACACAATAACAAATTATGTAAGTTTGTAATCCGTAAACACAAACATCTTCAAATCGGAGTGTTCAATGACAGCAAACTCTGGCTTAGCGTGGTGGTTAATTTGTTTTTGTAAAACAGAAAATTGATGTCCAGTAGTAGTAACAAAATAGAAATCAAATTCATTCCAGAGATTCGGAAAAGGCACACTGCATACACTTACAAAAAGCATGAAAAAAAATATATATTGGAACTTTAATCGCCAAGTCTATGCAGACCCAGCCCAACGTTTACAGTGCAGGAAGTTAACACTTAGCATAAAATCGATATTTTTTCTTAAGCGTATAATATGATAACCATTTGGAATGAAAATAGCCTGTTATATCGAAAAAAATAAAAAGCGCTAAACAAACGGACGGACGGAAATTGCTGCAATGTCAGCTATGACATCACATTAACGTTCTTGGTTTATTCCTACCCCTGATGCAGAAATTTCCAGAATTTGACAACATAGCCTCCACCTATCAACGTAGTGAAATTTAATAGGTTTCGAGTGTATGGAATCGTCGTACACTCGTAACATTATTTTTCCATGCATTTCATTAGTCACTAATTGTTTTGATACTCGTTATTCAATTATCAATGAGTGAAGTTTGCACTGCAAAGAGATGCAGTTAAAACCTATTTTTTTTCCAAGTTTAAGGCAGGGAAGAGTGCAAAGGGGTACAAAAAATTTGCTCAATTTTTGCTCATCCCAGTTATTTGAAATATTTACATATTTGAATGAGCAAAAATTGTGCCCGTTTGCTCCCTGCTTTACTTGCAACAACAACAACAGTGAAAAAAACAAAACAATTAATTCTAACTTGCAACACTTCTTTACACATGAATGACTGAATTTGCAATAACATGTAAAAATCGATCAACAAAAATATAGCCTACTCTGTCCCATAATATGGAATATATTTAGCTGTTTAATACATTTAGCTGTTTTTGTTTTTTTTTGTCCCAGAATATAGTAGGAGGCTATACAGTATGATAATTTGCATAAATGATAAAGATAGTCTGTAATATAGGATGCATTGTTTTATTGACTCATAGGCTTACTATGAGTATTATGATTTTCGACTTATCACACAGGATGATCCAAACGGCTCGAATAGGTTGGCAAGTTTCATTGTAGCAAAAGCTGTAATATTCCATTTCGCTTATCAGCTGTCAAATTATTTTGATTTAGTGCGTCTCATACCTGAAGCATTATTTTCTGAAGCATTATTTTATTTATTTTATTTTTATTTTATTTTTTGTTCATTATTGCAGTCAACACGGGTGTCATTTTGAAAGAACAAATAACTTGTACGTTTAACTAACTGACATACCAGACAGAGGACCACGTTTAGATTTGCTGAATAAAAACTTGTTTCCGACAACTGTCCGTAATCGGAAAGTTTCACATGAAGAGTGTACCCTATTTTGGGACAGAGGGAGTACATAGCCTACCAACAAGTCTTTAAAAATATGTACAGCAGAAATGCCCCTAAATCATTATCTATTTGGCGAAACACATCAAATTACTACAAGTACGTCTATCCGGAATGCTTTTCATGTACACTCACATTATTACGGTAAACAAACAAAAACATAAGTATTTCAACTTTCCATAATTCATTATTACATTTTTTCTTTAAAAAATAACCCCCGTCCAATCTTTTGACATTTATTATGAAATTCGTCACATTTTTCCAAATGGACGTTGACTTTTTAAGGACACCCTGTATCTGCAACAACATATTTTTCTGATGAGCACACAAAAAAAAAAAGAAAAATTGAGTCACAACGAAGAAACGTTCATCATCACAAGTGCGTGAAATGGTACAATTACTTCATTATCAAGAATTCCAGTAATGTTAATAGCTTTAACATCAGATGATCTCCCACTAGAGTAATGCAGAATTAAAAACCAACAAAAAAAAATAATATCCTCAAGTGTTATTCAGAATTAATAATAAAAAGAAACGAGATGGGCTTGATAAGTTCACTGCATCTGTAGATCAGCGAGACAACGAATCCATTCACCCCAATACTATACTCGCCAGAATTTTCCAAATAAACTAAACAACTGTTCTATTTTGTTTATCGAGAACCACCCTGTGCGCAAACAAAAGGTATATTGAAATCTCCAACTTTAATCTATTCTTCTAACTATCTAGACAATTTTAAATTACTCGGAACGGCCAATTGGAAGTTCAAAACTTTACAAATCAGGGTGTCCGCAAGTCACTCTTTTGCGAAGTTCGGAGACATTTTTTAAATATAACCTCTGAAATAGTTGTTGACATGTTTCACACCGATTGGTCACACGTCAAGTTTTGACCAAAGCTATGTACACTGTACCTATATGATAATAAAAAAACCATTATTTCCCCAGCCCTTAAATAGGCCTACATAATAACAAAATAATACAAAATTAATCAATTTGATTTTTTTTTGCTTTTTTGAAAAGCCTCTGGGTGGGTGCTGAAACGTTGCTTTGATAGCAGGCATTAAGCTATCCAAATATAGATTTGTATTTTTTATACCAATGTGAGGGGGGGGGGGTCTGAATGTAATAAAAAATTCACTTTGTATTTGTCACAGTGACTTTTGGAACACCCTATATTTAAAAAAAACACGTGCAATATTTATCACTGCTGTATAATCGAACGAGAAAGAAAAAAGCATCTCATATTACCAAACAAAATTTTTTTGTGTGCTAATCTTGGGTAAGGTTCATGCGTCTCATACACATGAAGCAAATTTTATCTTCACATAGTTTGAACAAACTCGTGTCACCCATAGTTGTTTGATATATAGTAATTTCAGCTTCAAGACCGAGCGAAAGTGTTTGTATTTTCGATGAAGAACCATTGATACTTTTTTTTTCTATTATCATAAGAATAAGCAGTCTGAAGAAGACAAAAAAAACTGGAACTTCCTCTCCTTAATGACACAAGAGTTCATTGAAATGAACTGGATACTCAACCAAGCTCATCCTAAACTCTTGAGGTCAACAGTAAATTCTTGAGGACATGACCAAATCCTTGTTTACATTCTAGGATGAGCCACAACACTAAATACTGCACTTCCACGTCCACTATTTACCAGAAAATTCGGTTTACGAACCTTCAACCATCCCCCACTATAACGATTTATGTATCTTATTGTTTTATTTGAGGTATTGCAAATGATGAACCATACATAATAGTGAAATGCTGCATGTCTAGCCAGATGTCTATAATTACATTATTTGAATGCTTTAAAATGGTTGGTAATGTATAGGTCAGGGTTTCCAAAAGTGTGGGTCAGGACCCACTGGTGGATAGCAAAAAGTGAAAAATAAAAATTCGGATGTGACGTACTTTCTTAATTTACTTAGTTGTAGTAATAAAGAACCATTATAGCCCTTCCCAATTTTCACACACAAGCTATATAGGTCCCCCCAATGTTTGCTACTTTATAATATAATGGGTCATGTCCATGAAAGTTTGGGAACCCCTGGTATAGGTCAATGTATAGAATCCAGGAATTTGATAGAATTACCTGTTTAGACAATGTATTAAATTAGCATTGGAATAGTTTAAGTTAGGTTTATTTTTTTAAAGTGTTCACTATAACCTACTAAACAGTTCTATACAAGATATTGTTTCATACAAGCGTGGCTATGCATAAAATATCTGGATTCTAGACGCTGCTGGTAACAACATACAATACATACTTGCAAACGCTCAGGAATGCAATATACACATATAAGCAAAACATGACAATGTCCCGAAAAGGAGCTCTAAGCCGTCAATTGCCAATACAGTCACACCTAAACCTACAGGCATTTGAGTCATGTCTAAATTGATGTGTGTCTTGTGTACAAAATCGCGAAAATATGAGAAGAGGGATAGGTACATATTTCTGTAAGAATTTGCCATATCCACATTCCAAAGATGAAATAGCATTTAAAAAATCCACTGTTTATAAAAATTCTGGGCATTTTTTCAACCCATTTCAGTGAAAGCAGTTCAATGTCAATGGCAAAATAAAAACAGCTGCATGTTATTCGAACAATTTCTCCCAAATGGGACAAACACATGACAACAAACATGTGTTAAGTGAGACTACACAGGGTGATAATGAAAATGTCACATTGACAACCCGCAACAACTTTGGTCACAGATTGTTAATAAACAGCATTTTTTGTCTTCAATGATTAAACTGATTCACACCATGGTGCATTTCATAGTATGACATGCCCAACATTTATGATGATGTGGCATTTGACAATTTATGCCAGACACTTTTAAGAACACTTGTGTACATAAAATGTGTCTGCCATGAATCTCAACATTTCCAAATGGTTCCAGGGGACATCTCATATATAAATTCCAATCTGTGTACTTCATCATCACTTATAATGAAAAACAGTTTAATGCTAATCAATAGGGTATATCCATATGTTGCGTGACTTATGAAACACCCTGTATTATGAATATTTAATGTTGCCAACCAAAATGAAAACTAAAACAAACACCATACAAGTGCATCATGAATGTGATTTTAAATAAGATAAAAATAATTAAATTAAAATGTTTATGTTTATATGTATCTTCAGCATTTACTTTTAATGGTTTTACAACTACGTAGCACTATACCATCTGTTCAATTTGGCTATAGCCTAAACTATAATTTATAAATTAATAATAGTTTTTTTTATAGGAAGCTCTACAATAAATAGCTATACTTATAATATGGATCATCCTAAATACAAAATTACTAAACCGGATGAAAATCTCCATAGTTATCTAGTTAAAAACAAACCAAAAAAAAATTGATAAGCAGCAAAACTTCGGTTAAGTGTTAATTTGCAGTATCAATATCCAATTTCTACCACATCAAATTTACGTCAAATATATCAGCCACAGACAAGCAGATTGGCCCGTAATCTCATCAACGTCTCGTTTACGTGAATCCAACGCCACAAGATTCAATAGAAAACAAAACGGAACCAGCGTTTATTTCTTAAAACTTGATTATTTAAGTTCCGTGTATTCTTCCTAATGTTGTCAAAAATATTTGCAAGTACAGGTTGAACCTCACTAATCTGGCAGCAGCTTGGATGGTTCGGGACGATTTGAATTTACAGTGATATACAGTGAATAATTTGGTTCATATTTTTTTAATTTACGGTGAATACTTATTGTTCATAATTGTTAAATTTAAAACTAACAGTGAATAGGCCTACTTTAGTTCATAACATTTAAATTTAGACTTAGTTTATTTTGCCCTTTTCCCCTAAGCTTCACTAGTTCGAAAAATCCGCTAATCCGGCCACTTTTTGGTCCCAAGCTTTCTGGATTAGGTCCAACTTGTATATAAATTGTTTTGTTGCACCTAATTTCCCACAAAATTCACTCTAACTTTCAAAGTTTATCCAAAACAACTAAGGATATTATACTTGGCATAGATGCAAGTATAAACAATGGTACATTTCAAGACACAGCATTTATATTTAAAAAAAAGTGGAACAAAATGTCACATTATAAAATTAAAAAAAAAGCTTATGCAATTAAACTACTCATGCAGACCAAAATAATTTTGACATGCCCAGTGTAAGGTAACTGCATGACCAGAAACTTCCATCATCTGACATAGCCTGTTACCAAACATCGTCAAGTGTCATGATCATGACATTTAAAAAACCCAAAACCATGTTCACCTTAGTACAACTTTATACATTGACAATAAACGTTTTACTGCCAATAATAAAATGAAGCTGTTTTTGTCATAAAATCTTTTTATAGAAGTACAGCTTGACTGCAATAACATTACATGGATTTTCAAAAACGTTATCCACAGTTGATGATTTCAGTAGCCAGCTCCGATCTAAACCTGGAAGCATTTGAACCGTTGATTTTACAACAAAGCTACTTTTAATAAACCATGTTTAACTCCCAGGTTATACTGAGAACAGATTACATGTTTATACGTTCATTATCAGTGTTTTAACCATTCTCTCAGTGAGAATAAGGAGTGAATTCCTTCATTCTGCATTAATATGTTATGACTTATGATTATTACAAGTGATTGTACACAAAATGAAAGTGATTGATTACTTTACCTATATAAGCTTGCACTCCAGCCTCCTTGGAATTGAACAGATAGGTGATGGCAATCGACATGTCAAACAGTTTTGATTCGAAGAGCCGCAACAACCAAGACTCTTTGGCAGGGGGATTGAACTGATGATCCTTCTTGTCATCTTGGTGCAACAAGTGATTCAAGTGGGGCGTACAAACCGAGGAAAGGTTGTAATCCAACACTGCACTTTGTGCTTGAGGGTCCCGTTGTCGATCGGAACCGCGAGTCGAACAACGAGCCTCCTCCGCAGCAGTAATCTGAGATCCGCTGAGATCCAAATGGAGACTGATGGACCTTGTGCATGTCCGGCCTTCCGGGATGGTCGCCGGCAACGGCGGCTGATGTTGTTGGTCAATCATGTCGTCCGAGTTGCAGATCCCACTGTCGTCCGACCCAAGACTGGTTTGATCGTACCGATCCTTGGTGCCATGTGTCGTTGTCGACGATGTCGTAGAAGTCCGCGAGCTATCAGACAACGGCACGGAAAGTCTCGATTGAGCTTTGTAAGAGTTGGCGGAAGGGCTCGTTATCGGACTGTCCAGTTCGGGAATGTGCTGGAACATGGAATCAAGGCTTCGATTGCGATGGTGCGTCAACAAGTAGTCTTCGACGGAACACTTTAAATCTAGGCTATGGTTACGATGGTGGTGATGATTACGATGATAAAGTTTAGACAAACCAGTCCTATTACCAGTACGGTGGATGGGAACACTGATCACATTATTCATCTTAAATGTGTTTTCCAGGGGTTCAGCTAGTTGGTTCTCAGCCATTGTTGACAAACTCTCAGTTGGCCATTTCAATTCATAAATACGTGTCTTCTTACAAACATGGCAGATTACAACGCAGTAGTTTCATTATAGCTACTTGTTAATGAGAATCTGCAAAGAAAAGAAAAAGTATTTGGTTATAAAACAACACATTCACAGTTAACTGGGCGAGCTATATATTCACGACAACTTAAGAACTATAATAATAAAATCGGTTATTTGTTAAATTTTGAAGCCATCCAAGTATTTGATCCTTTTACAAGCTATACAGTGAACCAAGATTCAATATCGAAAATGATGGCTCTAATCTTGCCTTAATCTCTTGATATCAAAGTAACATCCGAACTTCAGTGCACGTGTGGCTCTAAGGTGGATCATGTGCATTTAGATCAGTTATGAATTGAAACAGCTGGAATATTAACATTATGCAACAATAATTCAGTGATGCACCTATTACGTGTGCTGTGTGTCACATTATCATTGTAATTTTTATGAAATCATTTTTCACATGCAGGAACGTCAGGATGAATTAACAGGATCTGTTTTCTAGCAAACACATTTGTGATGATAGTAAAATTGATAAATACATTATTTTAGTGTTTGGTTGTATACAGAGTATTCGATTAGTCAGGCATCATAGAAATACCAAAAGTATGTTTTTTGTTGAAAGTGATGATGAAATAAAATGTATGGTATATATGGGATGTCCCCCAAATCTCGATATGTAGATTCTGAATTGAGCTGTCAATTTTAATGGTGAGCACGTTTCGTGGACGCAAGAGGGTCCACCATTATTTATGATTAATACCATTCAGAATTAATGCATGATTCCCAACTTAGGAGAGACACCCTGTATATTAAATCCAACCCATTTCATCATTATTTAAAACCACAAACATGTATTTTAATTTAATATCTCTCTATGACGTCAGACTTATGAAACACCCAGTATACGTTTGTACCACTACAATATACATGCTATGTCCAACAAATGGCCCAACATTTCCAATAAAGTGACCATCACATCGTACAATGCTATAATAAACTAATGTCCATAATTTTACTTTGTCAACCTAAAAGAGCATTTAAGTTTTTGCTGAAAATAAGCTGTAACGCTTTGTAAAGCATCCAAAGTTAAAAAGTTTGTGTTAAAAAGTTGTTTTTATGTCAAAGTTGATAATGATAGTCGTATTACAAAATACCATAATGACGAAATTATTAAATTAAATAGCAGCTAAAAAAAAATAACGCAATCAAAATTTTAAATTACTATTCTAAAAAAAAAAGAAAATAAAAAAAAAGTCACCAGTAGTACAATTAATTCCATGTTTATTGCAAAACTGGTGATGTAATGATAATAATAAATTCTCAAGTCGTTAGTACAACATTGAGATCCAGACCAGTCTCTAACAACCTGAAATAAAAAACATCATTAATATCTCGCCTTGACATTTTCCAATTTTATACATATACGCTTCAGTTATTGTTTTGATAAGTACTCCACAAAAAAAATTATTAATTTTTCCTCCAAGACTTTTCTCATAACAAGAATTTTTTCCTCTATCTCATAGTTGTAATTTAATAAGAGAAGCGGAGATTTTCTTTCCTTAAGAACTTCATTTGTTTAGTTTCTTGGTACAGCAAAACTTTAACCTTTATGGAAGTATTACAAAGTTCCATTCCTACAATTTTTCAACAAACGGATGTGTGAAGCAGAACATTCGGGTTAAGCAATTCTATGTAATCGATGAATAATAATTTCGTATATTGACTATGCACATGAAATTTACGTTAACTGAGGGGGGTGCCACCTACGCACAGCAACAGCACATGCATCTCCCTAGAGTTGTTACCAGTACTTCTTAACACTGTATAACCATGACATATTATACTAAAGTATAATATATCAAAGTATAACAAAAAATTGATTTGCTGGATTATAAATAAAATTCGTTCCGATGGTCCAAAAAGCTGTATCAAAATTAACTAAACAGTGATAATAAAAAAAGAGCAACACTCTAGTTAACACTTTACGTAACTACATATAAGTATCAAACATACTGAACTCTAAACAAATTATTGAAGTGCAGTATCTGTTACCGGCAATGTATAGAATGGCTAGCTTCTCTTGGCAAAAGTATGAAATAACATCTTGTAACTGTATTTAGGTTAGTTAATATTTTCTCTAAAAAAAAAAATTAAGTCTAAATTTAGGCCTAAATATAAAATTCTTGATTATTGTAACTATTTCAATGCTAATTTCATACATTGCCTAAACCAGGCTTGGCATTCAATGCATTGTCAGTAACACATTTAAAAAACAGGACTTTATTGAAGATCCACCTAGTCACACAAATGGGACTGCACACATCACATCCCCACTTTCTCCCTCCTACCATAATAACAAACAGCATACTAAAAAATCAGGAATGGGCACACACACACACAGACTGGAGTCTTTTAGCTATAAGATACTGAATTAAAAAACAAACAAAATCACTGAGGCAGTGCAAGAAATTCAGCACCAAGAACAAATATTTTTTTTAGTATACTAACAGCTATTTCGCATAAAACAAAAACAGCATTATATCAGAAAAAGCACTAATCGAACAGTGTCAAGTATTATATGTAGCCTACCATAATTTAATAAAAAATAAAACAACATGACTTTAAAATGAGTCTAAGCAAATCCCGCAGGAATGTTTGTTTACAGTGTAGGAAATCGATTTTTTTTTAACACACACGTTATATCGAAAAATGCAAGAATCAAACAGCTTATTGTAGTATTGGAAATTGACGACTCTGTAGATCCATTTTTAACTTTCTTTATGCACGTTTAATTTTTCGCCATGCAATAGAAATAACTAATTGATATCATTGAGGCCAGCTTAGGTTTCCACAGTCTGGGCTAGTTTCCAAACTTCTTGACCTTGCCCTGTAAATCCTTTGATTGCTTCCATTTGACTCATTCCCATTCCAATTTTTGTAAACATAGGATATAGGGCTTAAACAAATCCAATTTTCCCTTTGAAACCAGATTTAATGCCATTCTCCCAATGACTTATTTCTATTTCCGAGAGGGGATGTTATGAGAGATTGGAATTCCAATGTCACAATCCTAATGATTGGTTTGTAAACTAGGCTATTCTACTACATGTATATCTGAATTCTTGATTATTCATTATTATTTTTCTATTTATATATATATATATATATCTTACATATGGTTCACAAATCTTCATGGAAAACAGACATTTGTTGACAAAGTTGTACATTTAATAATTTGTCATTATGGTAGATGTCATTTTTATTTTCAGCCTGTACAACATAGCGTGCTGTCACTGATTAAATTTAGAATGTATGCCATAAATTTTATGATGATCGAATTTTACTTCCCCAAAAAAAAAAACATAAATGAGCTACAACATAAAATAAATATATTAAAAATTCTTTGCTATAAATAATATACTTCGTTGTATTTATGTACTTCTTCTTAGATTCCGTATATTCTATGCTTGAGTGTGTCCGAAATGATGGCTATCCACAATAATTGATTATCCAGCATCATCAACGCATGAAGAATAAAAAGCATTTCCTGTACTTATAAAGTAGTTAGTATGTGAGCCTTTACATTCATTAAATAAGCAAATTCACCGCTGTTCCGCCTAAATGTCTGCAACAAATTTTTAGCTCTTGTATATTCAAATTAATTCCTATTATTTTTACCATAAAAAAACAAACAACAACTTGCAAAACATAAGATGCATTCAGATGTGTTGCCAACATATTCTAGATAATAAAACTAAAGAAAATTGATTTCTATCGGCATTCAAAAGCAAAAAAATAATACATGACCAACCACGCAAGCAAATACAACATACACAATAACATACGCAGTTGTACACAATGGGATAGACACGGGAAAAAATATATATATGAAAAGTTCCTGAATATGAACTTGTACACAATTTTGGTTTACATAATATTATAATGATGATGCAATTATCTCTTCCTTTTGCATTAATAATGTTGTTTTTCACCCCAAAACAATAACAAAAATATGTGCATTTTTTTTCTATGGTATTTAATTCTGAATTATTTTTTTGTTTACAAAAATTTCACACTGTCAAGCATAGTTAATTATAGCCTATCTTACCCTATATTTCCATACAAATGTTTCAGTATTGTATGGTTAACTGATTATTTATCATTATTTTCGGTGACCTACTGTATTTATTTTTTCCTTTATTTCTAATCCTGTTCAAAATAAGATACCGCAAGTGTTACTGGCAATGTATATAATTCAAGAATTGTATATTTATATATACAATGCCTAACCTTTTTTGGAAAGTAATGAAATAACATCTTGAACTGTCTAAATTAGTTAACCATTTTTCTTTAACCCTTAAATTTAAACCTATGAAAATTTCATACATTGCCTAAATCAGGTTTGACATTGTATACAATGCCATTGTAACATGTACAATTAAGAACCTTAATGTTACTTCTGCTTTTGTAAGACGTTATAAAAGGGTTAACATGTGCACCAGCTGTCAATGTGATCATGACTTTTATTCTCAAGATAAATCATAGTTGCAATAATAAGATTTATATGGATTTCATGTAAGAATAGGCAATACATTTTAAAATTAAAATATTTCGCAATACGTAGTAAATCCAATCCCGCAGTATGTTGTACTGTGAACCTGTTATATTAAACGCTTCGACAAGTGCCGTATTTAATATTAAATATAAGGTGTCATCTTGACAACTTTCAGTCCACTATTAAAGTTGTAGAAAAAATTTCAGACAAAACATTTGTTCACGTGTAACTTACTCCTATCTTTCATATGTTTTATAAGAAGGTTGGTTCACCAATCTCCTACCTGGAAGAATATACGCTTATGTAAATATGTATTTTTTATACCAGATAAATGAAAGGGATTTAATTTTAACAAAAAAACAAAAATGAAGGAAAGTTTATCTCAATGTAATTGAAGTTTAACATGAGTCATTTGAGTGAGAGATTAAGTATATACATTATAGTTCCAGTAAATAATTTATTATTTCTGTAATAAATCTCGTACGCACAGATTAACGAGAAAAAAAAATACTTCCGCAATGACACAAAAATCGGAATTTTTAACAAAACAAAACAAAATAATAAAAAAAGGTCAACCATTGGACTTTTTTGTTTTTAAATCTTTTGATTTAACTATCTGGATAAGCTTACTCGTGTCACTCTTTAATCTATTTTTTTAAGTAAGCAAGATTTATTTAACAAATATTTTAGGGAGTTGCCATATGTCCTAAATCTGACAAGTCTATAAATAATGGAAAACTGCAAAAAAAAAAAAAATATTGTTGTTATTTAACCGTTATTTTTTATATATATATTAAATTAAAATAACTCATATAACCATATCTAATATATTAAAATATAAAAAATATTGAATTAAAACAAAATAATACTACGCATCCAACTTACCATGTATTCTCAAACCAATAAAATATGTTTTCCAAAAAATTACTTTATAATTCATTAATAATACATATAAAAACAACCTTATAACCCTTTTACTATCATGTGATAGTATATCATCAAAAGGATAGTTCAATGATGTACTATCAATTGTATACAGACATGCATCATTTTTTAACTATCACGTAATGATAGCAACAATAACAATGATGAAATGCACACATAGGACATTCATAATTCGCATTATAATCTTTTGTATATTTTCGTTATGCGAAGCGTTTTATTATCATCATCACACATCGTTTTGACATTGTTTATTAAGCAGCAGCCATAACAGAAAGGACTGCTCGCTCCCTACAATCATTATCATAATGCAAACCTAGGCGTTCCATATACCATCAAATATTGATTTTGCAACACCTTTTTTTATAGATATAAATGAACAGGCTTTAAAAATAAAGGAGGTTGCAGGTTAATCTTAATAATTAGCTATGTGATATTTTTTTTTGCTGCTTCTTATATGCAGCCTCGCCCTATAAAACCGGCTGTTGAAGGAGTTTCCCTCAAACCAAATTCGTAATAGAAATACACAACGCAATCTCACATTGGTTCAATACCGTAATCGATCTAGTTACTAGACTAATACAAACTAGCTAAGGAAAAAGTTGAAAGAAAGCGATAATACATCGACATTTACCTAGGAGTCTCCGAGATCGCAAGGAATCGCCAGCCTCACAATATACGGCAACTCACATCCGCCATTAATAACTATTTACGACGAGATTTCTGCGTCGAGTGACGTCACCTACAGAAGCCTTAAATATTTTTTATGAGAGCTTAAAATCTGCACGACGTGTAACTAAAGTTATCATTGATTTCCGAATGCAGGTTGTTAAGCTTAAATATTTGTAAAATACGTTGCATTATGGGATGTCTGTTTTCTTCTTAATTGATAACAAGCGGAAGCGTGCTCTAGCGTTCACCTTTGCTCTTTAAATAAATTTATTTAGTGCACGTCGTGATAAGGGTGCGTTCACTTTTCACTTTGGACGCGAAAACCGTCTAAAGACACAGCTGATAGCGTGTGTAAGGTTTTTGCAAGTTGCAAAACTTATCGACTGTTTTTGCGCTAAAAGCAACAAAAGTGAAGGCATGTTTTGACTGCTATTTTACCGTTCGTATATGAAGTCACAAACATTTTAGCCATTTATTGTTTAATTTAATTTTAAAAAGTTGGAAAAATTACAAAATGTAAATTAAAAATATTAAATTCTTTTAAATAAATAAAAGCAAAATTTTTAAAGTTTATTTTTTAATTCAGTGGTCGAATAAAAAAAAAGGGTTTTGAAACGACGTTTTACACTTTCTACTAATGACGTCATGCGTAGGTGACAAAAATAAGTTCACCTTGTTTCAGTGCGCACTAAATAGAATCATTTGTAGGTGGTATTATTAGTTTATTACTGAAGATGGCGGCGGTAATGAAGGCGAAACGATATTCCAGCAATGTCATTCGCTTTTCTGACCGAGAACTCAAACCCTGAACATTCTGCGTAACATTCATTTCATTCATTATGGTACGTATAGTTCAATGTCGAGTGTTTTTGCGTTGACAAATTGTTAACTTCGTGATGACATACCTGCTGTGTCAAAGTGCGTCATTTGTTTTTGACTTTTGCCATGTTGGTTTCCTAATTATACAATATTTTCAAAAAAGTAAATTTCATTTTTTTTTTAATGCTCATATTTGTATTAATTATTATTCTGTGCAAGCTAATACCCGTTTTAATTTCAATTTGTGGCTTCATTTTGGTTGCTTTTATTGCTGACGACATCAATTGGTGAAGAAGAAAGTTGAGCCATAGGCTATCAAATTACAATTTGCATCGTTTCAGTTTTATTATGTGTTCTACCAAATATATCGACTGCGAATAGAGAGCAGATTTTCGCAACAAATAAAAATGTCAGATCTTTTTTTTGTGTTGTTGTTTTTATTTTTTTATACTCTATATCCCAGAAGGATTGTTATTTCGAACAATAAGCGAACAATAATATTCATACCTTATTCAAATATGAAATTATTTTGAAAATTTAATTTTTTTTTTTTGCTAAGTTTCTGTTAAATTTAATCCAAAAGCAATTTTTCATTCCTAAAATAGCGCTAGACGGTGCTTATTCATTTGTGACGGATGGCAATATATAATAATTGAGTTATCAAAAGGACATTTTCACTTTAATTTGTTTTCATTTGCCATGATGTATAACATGTTTTTTTTTTCACGAAATTCACAGGATAACAGTAATCTATCAACAGAAGGCAGCGGAGCCAGTCCATCGGTTACCACCGAAAGCGACGATAGTGGTGAAGGGGAAGATGAATCGTCGTCGTCGCACTTGCGCTCCGAGCTCGAGCAGTTTCGTTCGCAGTGGCAAACGGAATTGCGAAGTTCCAGAGGGAAAAGGAACATGTCAACATGTGAAGGGCAATCTACAGATACCGATGTAGTAGCCATTGATGCCATTGACGAGGTGATTGGTTTTGTTAAACATTGAATCATAACTTCCAGAACAAAGCTAATAATTTGTTTACATTCATGGAATAATTTAACTGTTTGTAACTTTTGAGATGAAATTTGTAATTGTGTCATTTATGATGTAATAATTCTTTAAACAGGCTAAGGAGTTGTTTCTTCAAGGTGTGTGTGCTGAACAAAATGGCTGTTTATACGAAGGTATATAATAAAACAGTTACATTTAGTTATAATATAAGTATGAAGATGACAAAAAATTTTTTTCTATGTTTTTGTTATAGCTGTCCATTTCTACAGACGAGCTATTCAACTTGTTCCTGACATTGAATTCCAGATTTCAAATGATGCAAAATCTAACCAGAACAGTATGATTTTTTTTCTCATTTTCAAACACTGCATAAAACACGCTTCCCATACTTTACATACATGCATGAGATACCATGGAATCCTGTTATTGTGATCACTTTGTGGGACAAGTGCTTTTTGATAACAATAGTCAGCTGATAACGTTAAACAATGGAAATAAAACATTAAACAGTGTCTTTGGATCGACTGATAATGATAACAATAGCCGATTGATAACATGCGTGATTATAATTGATTAATAAATACATGATTCCACTGTACAATTGTTTTATACCAAGAACTGTTTAACATTGTGTAGGTGAAAATGATGATGAGTATGATGACAAGGAGCCAAGTAAGTCTCCACGTACTACCAAAGAAACAGATGTGGACGATGATGGCGAGTTGCACGATCTCACAGCTCGTTTTCTGAAACTGATGTTGAAAAACAATTGGATATGTTTACCAGAATACGAGCAAAAGGTATTTTACAAGTTTATATACAGTACAACTGGGGGGGGGGGAATTTTTTGTTAAAAATAAAATACATAAGTTGTTGTTCCAAATTCTTAATCTACTATTTTCTTAAACAGATGACTCACATATCGCTGCTGCCAAGGGAGATAGTATTGTACATTTTTAAGTGGGTTGTTTCTTCGGAATTGGATTTCCGAACGTTGGAACAACTGTCGATGGTGTGTCGTGGATTTTATGTATGCGCGAGAGACCCAGAGATTTGGCGGCTTGCATGTTATAAGTAATACATTTGTAATTAAGTGATTTCTGCTGTCTTGTTTAGCTTTTTAATCAAACTGAAATACATGTTAATTCGTAGGGTTTGGGGTGTCAACACCGGGTCTGCAAATAAATATGGATCGTGGAGAAACATGTTCCTTGAGAGGCCAAGACTGCGATATAACGGTCTGTGTGAGCTGTGTTTTTTTTATGGCCTTTTTGTTTTGATTTTAACTCTAGGACGGTTATTGACTTTTAATCGTTTCTCATCCAGGAGCTTACATAAGCAAAACCACTTACATTCGACATGGAGAAAATTCATTTCAAGATCAATTTTATCGGCCTTGGCATCTCGTAGAATATTATCGCTATTTACGGTTTTTTCCAGATGGTACGTTTTCCCACTCAGTATTAACAGTTGGTGCTAGGTGAGATCGAGCATGCGTGTTGTTGACGTTGAATTTCAATTAACTGGCGCTTCACGTTGTTATTGCTCTTCTTGCTAGTGCATTATGCTATGGAATTGTTGCGTTCAGTTTTAGCATTAGTTCTCACTGGGACGTATATGTCGCGCTTTGGGCTCGACACACAGTTTCGAGCCAAAGCACGGCGTGCGCTCCCTGAGCCAACAAATATAAAATCAGTTCAGCGCATTACCTGTTTATCATGCAAAGTTTTCTTTACGTTTAAATTTGTTGATTTCGGTTTGCAATGTTGCATTGAACACTATTTATTCGACAGGTGTTGTCTTGATGTTGACCACCCCAGATGATCCTCACTCATCTCTACCCAAGTTGCGGCATCGCCACCCGAAGCACACCGCTGTGCTGGTCGGCCGCTACCGGTTGCATTGCTGTTCAGTGGTTGCCATGCTCAAGCGGATGAATCTGCCTGAACCCACAAACCACTACCAGCGTTTCAAACGTCACCGGCAGAACCACATTTACGACCCTGGCGAGCAGACCTTTCACATTGTAAGACGGCTTAACAACTTGAGTTCTTTTATTCGTTGTTTGCATTTCTATGTTTTGGTTGAATTTTTTTTTCCTTTTGTGCAATTAGGAATTGGAAATAAAAAATCATAAGCAGAAGTCCAATTGCCAGCTGATCTGGAATCATTATGCCATTAATACTGTTTACAGGTAGAGATTTGTTTGTTTGTTTTACAGATTAGATTACAGGCAACTGGTATATATGAATGAGTTCTGTTTCAAGATGTTTGTTTTATGTGTATCTTGATGTTGAACCCGATGTTGGCATGAATTGTTACGCTGGTTATGGCGATGCTCATAAATTCGTAGTCCCAAGAGTTGCCTGTATCGCTCTTTGATTCATCAACCTATTAGATAATAGAAAAGACGTTTCATTTTATTTTCAGAAATTGCAATGAAACAGTGTCCGACTTTGAGTTGCAACAGAATAATTTTCCTCCATTTTGGTTTTCTCGTGTCAAGAGTTACACGGCAGAATCAGAAAGTCCATTAAAATAGCAAGTCTGTGGACGTTTCAGCTTATTTGTTTATGCACTTCTTACTCAGTTAAGTGATGAATGACGGTAAGAATGCTTTCTGATGTCAAAACATTAATTTTTATCTTAAATGAATATTTTTCTTTTGATTTCATTAACTGTATATATATATATATGTTTTTTTTTATTGTTCTTGTTATTGCATTCAAGAGTGGTTATTTCAAGCTTTTTTTTTTGTGCTTGAGGTGTGAATATGAAAGAATTTAAATTTTTACCTTACAATGAGAAATTGTGATACGTTGCCATTAAAATGCGAACTAACACCGAATCTGCAATCAAAAGCATAAAAATAACACTTATTTTTAAGATTGAATCTTCTCGTCTATGATATTTCATTGGCAACCTTTTTTTATATATATACATATATTCTGTAAGATAGTTCATGGGCTGATTAATTTTCAATCACAATCTGATTTAAAAAGCATATTATTGAACTGTGTTATGTATGATGCGGTGTAGTCATTCTCTCCCGTTAGCTAAAATATTAAGGCTAGTCATGTGAAATAAATGCCGTACTTTTCCTCGGTGTAATCTTAAAGTACCATTGATGTTATATAATTTGTTACGAATTGCTTTTATTGTTTGCTTAGGCCTGCAGTAACTCATGATCTTTAGTAATGTTAACCCATGTATAATTTTCAAGTGTTTATAATGATTGCTTATAATTGTCAGTCTCCTCCTTTTCTTTGCTAAACGTTTGAAACAACTAAAAAGTACAATTTCTCTATTAACGAAACAAGTTGCAGTCCTTTGAAATGCAACAATTTCTGAACAACATTAGCTTTTGACGTTTCGTTTTTTCTTTTTAGAACGGATTTACTTGTAAGATTGCGTTTTGGAACATTAAAATTAAGACAATAGTGTTATTCAGTTTGACATTATTAATTAATTAATTATAATTTAGCAATTTTAATGCTAAATTATTTTGTTATGCTATTGCTAAAAATGTATTTCTTAACAATATGAAAAGCACTTCATTGATTGTTTATTGTAGTTTTAGAGTTTTATGATAGAAATTTCAGCAACATGGCATGAGAAAAGAGTAGGTAGAATAGAACAAAAGAAATTGTACAGGGTGTTTTTTTTTTTTGGGGGGGGGGGGGGGGTAAGGGCACCATTTTATTTCGTTGCCAGTTGTTTCATATCGCGTTGGCTGTCATCTAGTTTTGATGTTGACAATTCATTATGGAAAGTTTGGTCCTTCGACAACGTGTTTCAGTGATTACAGCATTCTATGAAAACGGATCATCAATGGTGAAAACACTGATGCTGGAATAACGTCAAAATGTCGATTGGTCACAACGTTCGCTCGCGACTTGAACGCTTCAGATTTTTTTCCATGGGACTACTCGGAGGAAAGAGTCTATGCCAACAAGTCGACTATAATTCAACAGCATAAGCTGAACGTTCGCGACGAAATTTAACAAATCACTTTCCAAATGCGATGAAAAATGTAGTTTGAAAGATTTCTCGTTGGCAGCGCGGCCCTATGGTCAATAATCAAATTCCATAAATTGTCATTCATCGAATAAATTATATGTAAAAAAAAATTATTGAATTTGAAATGTTAAGTTCAAAAGTTATTCAAACGCAAAATGGTGCATATAAAAAAAACACCCTGTATCTGAAACATGAATTTTGTACTGTTCCAAAAAAATGTTTGCTATCATGAAACGACTATTATATCTTTGAAATTACGATACATAACATTTTAACTGGAAAACGGGGCCCATTTTATGCCTAGTATCGGAAAAAAAAATTTCATATTTCAAACTTCACTCTTTTAATTTTTAATTTTCATCGTCTCCAGATGATCAATTATATAGCAATCGGAATTACTGTTCAGTTTGCTCGTTTAAAATAATTTAGGGAGTAATTTAAATTTTCAAAATAATGTAGAGATTAGTTTTTTTTTTCAAATCAATACTTTACATTGTCTAGTTTTTAAATCTCTTACACTAACACTTTTTCTATGCGATAAAAGCTAGATGTCGAGGATTTAGGAGCGTACAAAAAAACAAACAAACAAAAATCTTACCGTACTTTGGAAGTGTCTTGAAAACTTTTTTTTTTCGTATAAAAAATATACAGTTTTTAACGCTTTTAAACGAGTGAGAAAAAAAAGCGAGCCAACTATTCGTAAGATTGAATGTTTCGCATGGTAAAGATTTTAAATTTCAATTCCTGGTTAATTGAAGTGAATGTTGCTTGGAATGAAAAGCCGTCGAGGCCTACAGTATTTTTTATATTCTTTATTCGATGCTAAATAGGTGTGCAAGGAGTTTGCGTAATACACATAATTCGTAGATGTTTAATCGAAAAATTGTGGATATAATTGTGGACATTTTGGAGATGGTAAACTTGATGTTCATAATCACTTTTTTTTACGAGCTGTTGAATGCTAAAAGAATTATTATTATTATTATTATTGTTAATTGCAAGTTTTGTTCGTTTTTGGGTTCCAAAAGAAAAGGAAAAATTTTTATTTGTGCATTTTGAATGTATGAGAAACAGAGTTTTATTTATCCACACGGAAAGTATTGTTTGTTTATTTTAAAATTATTATATTATATTATATTACTTTTTTATTGTTGAAAACAGCTACTATTTTGGATGTAGACTCCTTTGTTTGTTTAAAATAATAAACAATATATTGGAGCTTCATATTTAATCACTCATATAGTTGAAGATGGCAACATGTTGACGACCTAATGTATCAAACTTGTGCCTTGGTTTTAGAGGTATTCATAACGTAAATCCATTTTTCTAGCCAAAAGTTGCGTTCCATACGTAAGTCGTTCTCGAAAATTATATCACGGGAAACGAAGCGATACTTGCGATTCCGCACTGGTTCCATTTATTTCTGGTCATTCTAATGTATCCATCTTCTCCCCATGATTTTCCCCAACTATAATGATAGAAAATGATTTTTCAGAATTCTGTTACATCTGAACTTTCTTTTAATCCTACTGTATACATAAGGTTAACTACATTATGTGTAGTCCACCAATTGTCGAGCAATATGATGATAAGCCACTTTTTTAAAAATTGTTCAGGAAAATTGTTTTTTTAGTGAGAAACTCAATAGAGTAGAAAATACTGAGTAAAAAAGTGATTTTCTATAATAATAATCCAGGAAGTGATAAAAGCTAGAAACAGTACGGAGAGACAGTTTGATGTAAAAATGTCATTTTTGAAAAAAAGTGTGGCTTATCATCATATTGCCCCCGGAGCACTTCTTTGCAAAAATTCTCAACAAGCTTGATATTGCATAACAGGCACGTCAAATACAAAGTGTGGATAAAAATGTCCACTTTATTATATTGAAAACCTATGGTGCAAGATGGCTTATGTGGCACTTGACATGATGTGAAACTGCTCAAAACCGAAATGAGATTGACATGCCTGTTCTATAAGAATAGTTACTTCTTGTGTAACACGTATTATTTGCATTATTTTACCTGTTTTTCACGAGCCAATAGTCATGTTGATTTTGCTTGCCGTAACCAACGACAAGTACTGCGTGATCTATATACAGGGGGCTACAGAATAATTCATTGTAGATACCGCTCCTTTAATTGATGAAAAAAAAAATTAATGAATTTTATTGTATGGATAGATTTTTATGGTGTTCAACACTCTGAAAGTTATGGTGACATGACATTCATTGACAAGTTACGGTGACATTTTTTTTAACAGTTTTTTGCCGCATAGTATTAAGTACCTGTATAACTGGAATGACCAATGACTTGCATCGATAGCAACTGAAACAGGTCCTTTTACAGCGACGGCATGTTTCAGTGCTGTTTCGCTATCGCTTTTAACGTCCACGTATTTTGAAATAGTAGCGGCAACATGGTCTCGTTTGAATCGGCATCTTCGCTCCTGAAACAAACATAACCACATATTTTTATGTAGCGTTGAAAAGTATATCGAGATGGAGTATCATCGGAGTATAGCTTTCATGATTGTCCATAAAAATGAGAATAATGGAAACCTCTTGTTCATAAGGGTACGAAGCTTCAGAGTCAACTCCTTTGTTATCGATGACGTACTGAAAAGCTTGGTCTGGCATACCTCCATCACATCCATAGTTTCCTGACGTAAAATACCATTACATGAGTGTGACTTTGAGAATAGGTTTGAAATTGGTAGGGACGTCATCAAAAATATTACCATATTGTTCATCTGAGCAATCCACAAGGTTTTGTTCGCTGAGACGTGTGAGGTTTCCCGTTTTGATGGCTAAATGACTTTCAATCGCTCCTATCGCTGAGAATGCCCAACATGAACCACATTGTTGCTGTTATCATGATATCAAACGGAAAACGGCTCTTTGTTGATTAATGTTTCATGATTTTATTAGAATAGGGGAAACACGATTGTAGTTTTTGATTGGTGTTGAAATGGATGACACTATACCTGATTTTTGATAGGGGTGACCACATTTTTCTCTCTCCAGTCCACCGATTCGGGGAGCTTCTCCCCATCTGTCAAGTCATAGACTTGAACTGAGTCTTTTAACAAGTTGTGAGTTTTTTTGTACCCGTTAAACATCAAACGAAATTCGTCACCTGTCTAAATGTTTAAAAAGAAAGTAATGTTTTTTGTTTTTGGAGCCAGTTTGTCCATAATAACAATGGATGTCATCTTGTAGTGGACTTGCTCACTAAAATTGTTCCGTACGCTTCTTGTGTAGGTTTCAATTCTGTTGTAATGACAGTTGTAAAAAATACGAATGCTAGATCGAAACAATGTACTTACCAAGTCTGCATATTCATTGAGGCCTAGCGTGTATGTTTTTGTTCCCATGTCGAAAAGTCTATTATGCTGGGCAACACGTTCCGCATTCATTTCCCATATCAGACGCCGATAGTATTCTTCATCTGTCATTCGATACGTTTTGTTGAAAGCTGACTATTTGGGATCAACTTTTTAGTTTCAGCAATGGTTTTCGACCACTTTCTGAATTTTTCAGATTTTTTGGCAATGCAAGAATATATAGAACATAGTTGGTGTATCTTACTTTGTATGTTTCCCAATGTTGGTTGAATTTTGGTGTGTACTTGTAGTTGTACGTGAATCCACTGACGACGGTGATGAATATCAGAAATGCGTAAAACTGCATTATCGAAATGCCCATGGTCCTTCAGTTGGTTTTTACTTCTGTTGACGTTCTTTTGCTTTCAGTTCTTGTAATGTCTGTTCACTGGTAATGCTTCTGAAGGATTGTGGTCTGGTAGCTTTTATACTTTCCACATACCTACAGTTTTTTTTTTATTTTTTATTTTACCCCCTCAAAATGTTCCTTGAGGGGGGAAAATCAGTTGTTCATTAGTGTGTGTGTTTTAAGATGCCATTGGGTGATGAGAAAGCAACTACTTTGTACATGATAACCATCTGGCTATTATTTTTTGTCGGTAACCATCAATCGAGGTGTCTTTGTTTAAAGTGAACTTGCAGTGTTTAGAAGATAATTTATAATAGTAAATTATAATTTACTATTACTATTTACTCAAGCTGGTACTCAAGCTGGCTCATTATTAAGTCAATGACTTCATTGAAACCAGTGGGCATTTGTTGGCTAATTTATATACCAATTTTCAGTTTTGTTTTTTTGTGTGTGAGAGAGATCATCTACACTGAAATTTTTATTTCGAAATTCCATAATACGAGTGTTCATATATCGTTACTTGTATCTAATTCAAATTTTATATTCATTCTACGTAACAAAATTCACACTAATTTTGACGGAAAAAAAATAATGAACTTTACTGACCAACTTTCACCTTCAACGACGTTTTGCGTTTCACCCAGAGGCTTTTTCCGAGTGAAAAACGTCTCTGGAGAAAAAGGAAAAATAGAAAACAAAGTTCTTTTCTGTTTGTTTGTTTGTTTTTTTCAAAAGGAAAAAGCCTTTTTTTGTTTTCTATTACAATATTTCCTTGTTACTTGATAAAGCCTCTGGGTGGGAGGCGAAACGTCTTTGAAGGTGAAAGTGCTACCTGGTCAGTAAGTTAGGAAATTAATTTGTAATGAATTTTTTTTTCATACTTTATAATATAACAAGTTGATCCATCTACTCGTTCAGCAGATAACTTTCATGAAGAAGTTTAATTATCTAGCCAAGTCTATTTCCTGACATTGGTGGATTAGAGAAGTCCACTGGTCATACGCATGTACAATGGATATATGCATGTGAATTCATATACAATAGCAGTGTTTCTTGCACTTTTGGCGTCAGCCTATTGATACCTAATGGGTATCAGTCCAGAAATTTCAAGTCAATGGTTCTTCACGATTTTTAATTAGAAAAGTAAAATAATATTACAAGTTGTACATGTCTGATCAGAGTTAACAGGATGATAAGGTTTGCAGTTTTCGCCAAAATCTGGACCAGTGTTGTAGGTAAGGTTCCAAGTTAGGTAGCATTTCATTTCTTACTTTCTGGATTATTTGATCAATTACTCCCCCCCCCCTCCTTGATTCCACCAAACTCACACTTTGAACTATAATTTGAGATACACTGTCACCTACTACAACACTGATGCATTCTTGCTATTTTATTGAAGTTTGTATATACATATTTAATTTCTTCATCGCAGAAGTCAAGTTGATTGCATCATGGTATTTTTCCACGCGCAGTTGATGAAGAGTTTGCACTATGTCCTCTGGCGTTGGTACGTACCAAACTTATGGTGGTTAATAATATAGAATTCTATAGCCATTTGAAAATTATTCTGGTAGCATTATTAGGATTGCCTTATGGAGAAGTTGAAAGTTTAAAAATTTTGAGGGTGTGAACTAGAGGATGGGTTATTTTATTTATTTGAAACAACAAGAACTTCAAGACTTTCTACACCACCACCACCACCCTTCTGCTATCAAGAGTGAAAGTGCAAACTAATGTCCCCACATTCCAATTGACAGTTTCTTTTGTAGGTTATCTCTTTGATGTTTTCAAAACAACATAAACTGGAGAAAAAAATTATGATTTTTTTGTGTTTGTTTTTTATTCCACGAGCTTTGACAAGAAAAATTTCTTTTTCACTTTGTTAATTTCTAAAAAAAAAAGTGAAAAAGAAATTTTTTTTTTGTCAACTTTTTTTTTGTTGACTAATTTCATCCAAGAAATATTTTCACTGTTGCTTATCGCGAAAACATTTCAGTACCATTATCAAGTAAATTATTGCGTAAATTATTGCTTGGTAAAGTATGCATTTTTACTTTATAAAAAAATAGTTACATGAATTTATAAGCAAACAAAAATGTTTCAACATTTTACTGTTCTTGAAAAGTATAATTTTATAATTTTTGTTACTTCAGTAAAGTCTTATAAGTTAATTAATAATTCATAATTAATGTCCAATTAATACATATTGCTACACTAAACAACCAAATGTGATTTTTTTGACAGTTTTTATTTGTATTTTTATTATTGTATTTTATTTATTAGTTGTTTTTTTTTTATAAGATTAACTTTAGAATATTTTTATTTCAATTTAATATTAAATTTGGCAATTTTAATTGGATTAAACCTTATCAAATATGTTCTAATACATCAAATTTGATGTAATTTTTACTTAGGGCATTGCCTGCCTATGGGTTCAACTTTTGAGTCACCCTGTACATTTTTCTACTGACACGTGATACTGTACAGAATTTTACCCTGTTATCAGAAATAGAACATTCCAACAACGATGGTCGCGTTCACCCTGGACGCTTTTAGCGCGAAAACCGTCCAAAAACAGTCGATGACGGGTATTGAGTCTATGTAAGTTACAAGAGTTCCCGACTGTGTTTGGACGGTTTTCGTGCTAAAAGCGTTCAAAGTGAACGCGGTCTATGTCGGTGGTCTACATCTGAAAATAGCAACAAAACAAATGGCAGAGGAGGTAGTACGGCTGTAATTTACGATTTGTGGTGCTGAATTAATTCATCAAGGTTGTTTGTGGACAAACAGTAATTTTGTAATCATTTCCAAATGTTCATTTTTAATAATCCCGTAATTTATTCTCTTGCCGCTACTGCTGTATAACAGCTGGGAAACAGTAACAGCTGATTATGAGCAATGTCAACAAACTAAAAGATAACAGGTAAATAGTGCAGTCTTGTCACAAAAAAAAAAGGTTTAATAGAATGTTTATGTTTTAACTTTTATCAAATGTGAATTGAAATTAGTCGTACTTAGGCTAGGCAAAACTCTAACGTTAACTAGTTGTAATATAGTTTTACAGAAAAGTTTTACTTGTAAATTAATAGTTTTACATTGCTGCTTTTAAAATTGGTTCTGTAATGCAAATTGTTCAACTTGTAATAGTTGCGAACGAACAAAAGAAATAGTTCAGTTGTAGTGCATGCAAAAGTATATTGCACCAGTAAAATTAAACGGAATTTATTTTCATAGGATGAATACCGTTTTGAATTGGAGTCTTTATGCGTACGTATATTGCTAATTATACAGGTTTTGGCTCAAACAGGAATGAATAACATCCGTTGTAACTGGTGGTTATAGACCAGAATTGCTAATTTCACAAACTACAGTTATTGTATTGCTTATAGTCGTATGCTAATTCATTACGTACATATATTATACTAGGTGAAAGCCCATGCTTTGCACGGGTGTGAACGAAAGATAAAGCTTTTCCTGCGCCCATAGTGCACTGTATTTAAACTGCTACATTGATAACACAATTGCGCATGACATGAAATAGTATATGTATTATTTATAAAACGAAATATGCAGCCTCGCAGCTCTTGTTTATCTACATTTTTACACTGCTTTTCAAATTCAGGAATTCCATGCCAGGGCCTGTAGACCTCCACCAAGCTCTGCGTGCTCGCGACATGAAGGGAGTCATCCAGCTTTCCAAAACGGGAATGGATGTGAACGTTCCGCTACGAGGAACGACGGCGTTGTCGCTTGCCGTTTACTTGAAGCTCGAAGAAGCGGTCGCAGTGTTGCTAGTTCAAGGTGCCGACGTTAACCAGATCAGCCGTGACCATCTGGATCGTTGGGAACCACCTCTCTACACAGCATGTCGCTTAGGACAGAGGACAACGGTGGACTTGCTGTTGCTGCACTCCGCCGACGTCAACAAGACGGACTGGTACGGCCATCTACCACTGTGGGCTGCGGCCCTCGAGAATCGTATCGACTTGGTCAGATTACTCGTCCTGCATGGGACCCGATTAGCGGACATTAGCGAGTCAGCAAACTGTCCACTGTATCTTGCTACCAAGTACCTGCGTTACGGACGTCGCAATGTGGCTGTCGACCTAGTTCACAGCGGGTGCGATCCAAACCATGCGGACATCGACGGAAACACATCGCTGTATTGGGCATTGTGCAACGAAGACTATGAACTTTCAGATTTACTTATCCAGGCTGGCGGACGATTCCGTCACCATTGGAGGTTGCCGTCTTCCACGACGAAACAAGGTTCGGCATTTTTCCACATGCTGAACGAACAAACTAAACCACAACCTCTGCAGTGTCTGTGCCGCTGCATCATTCGTCGACATTTAACCAAACTTCATCCTGGTAGCGTTTGCACCCAGGTTGAAAAACTGCCACTGCCTTCCAGTTTAATCAGGTTCCTTAAGCTACAGTCTTAATAAATGTTAGTGTACCCTTTCCAAGTAGGTAAATTTTTTTCTTCTCAAAGTGAAACTATTTATTGGGAAGTTAATGAACAAACCGTTATATATTTAAATTATAAAGCATAGCAAGTGGCACTTGCAAGATACACTACTGTAGAGCTAAACTTCCATCACTTGAACTTTCATGGACTAAATATAAATACATAAAAGTATTTAAATTTTCAAACTGTGCTTCCTTGTTGCATGTTAGAATGAATTTGGTGCAAATTTCATGCCTTGATTTTGTTCAAGTTTTAGAAGTTGAGCTGCATTATAATAATATCCAACGTTGGAACGATCCCAGAAAACAAATAAAACTAGTAAGTTATTTTTTTTTTATTTGATGATCATCTTTCCTAAGTTACATCTAATAAACTTTCTGCTCCTGGCGCTGAGCTCCCACAGGTCGATGCGTCTTGGCCAAATGATCCGTGAACTCTTGGTAAGGAGATTTGTTGAACGCAGTTTCCTTCCACAGATCGGGAGTCAGAAAACTGTAGGTCTTGGCAATGGCCGCATACGTAGCTTTGGCTGCAAACAAAAACGATCGTTAAGTTTCAGCTTTTTTCCTCCCAGGACCAAAACTACCCAATATAAATTTTTTATTTTTATACCAAAATTGCCAAGAGTGGCCGTGCTTCCTCTTGCTGACGTATAACAATCTTCAATCCCTGCCATGGTCAGTAATTTTTTGGGTACTGGTGCGCTCACAATGCCTGTGCCTCTTGGTGCTGGAATCAAACGTACCAATACGCTACCGCATTTTCCAGTCACCTAAAAAAAACAAAACGTCAACCTTATATTAGTTCGAAATTTTAAAAAAAATCAAAACTTAGCAGTTGATAAAAGATCTTACTTTGCATGGTACAGTGTGGACTTTTCCAATCTTGTTTCCCCAGTAGCCTCGACGAACAGGAACGACGGACAGCTTAGCCAACACAATAGCTCCTCTGATAGCAGTGGCGACTTCCTTCGAGCATTTGACGCCAAGACCGACGTGGCCATTGTAATCTCCAATAGCAACGAAAGCCTTACGAAAGAAAAGTCTCATCAGTATTTGTATTGGTAAGCAAATTAAACTAAGAGCTTCATTCCAGCCCAGCTTTGGTGTATTAAAACTATTTGTGTGCAACGAGACTGGGATTTCAACCCAGACAAACAAACTGTTCTTTTTCATGTGAAGGTCTCCTGACAGTTTTAGGTGATGAAACACGAGCAATTTGTGGACAATCGACTTCAGCTTCTTGCCAACCAAATTTTAATGGCTGGGGAAGAAACTGACAGTGGTTCACTAATTCCACAACTTGCCCCCACCAAATATTATTTGCAAATTTCTAGCACAATAGTTCCAATGCACGAAAGTTGGACCAAAAAGCGAACTTAGCATGTAGTACATATTTTGTCAAGGGATTTGAAAAAATGTGCAAATCCTTGTGTAAGTTTTGTCAAAGCTCCGAATAAGCACCTTGAAACGCGTTCGCTGACCAGCACGAGTCTGTTTCTGTACTGGCATGATTTTCAGCACATCGTCCTTCAATGTAGTCTCCAAGAAAAAGTCAATGATCTCGCATTCCTGGAATTACAAAATCACTCAAGTTACCATCAAACAACGTGCCACACAGTATAGAAACAATTTAGAAACAACGAGCATTTACTTTGATTGGCAAGGAGAAGATGTAAATATCTTCCAACGATCGGATCTTTCCATCTTTGACCAATCTTCCCAACTTGGTAACGGGAACCCATTCCTTTTCTCCTTCCTTTCCACGGCCACGTCCTCGTCCACGGCCTCTACCGCGACCACGACCCCTTCCTCGTCCACCTGAACCGAATCCGCCACGGAAACCACCTCGACCCCCTCCACCACCACCGCCGCCACCACCTCCTCCTCCGCCACCGCCGCCTCCTGCACCACCAGCATCAGCCATAGTCTACAAACAAAAGAAAAAGGTATATCAATTCAAAACGTAAGCAATTTGTTCTTCGCACACCCCACCCAACACATATCTTTTCACACAAGTGTGGTACCAATGTTGAATATTTTACATCAAGAAGTTCTACGACTTTGAACAAATTGGTTCAGAAATCGCACAGCGTAATATAATAAGATTTCCATACCCTAATTAAAAATAAGTAAACTAATTTTGATTTAATAACGAAAACAAATTCTTTTACAGTCTACTTGGCACTAAGAAGCCCTTTAAACATTTTTCACAGGCTTTGGTGTATTTGTATCTACCCAACCAGTAGTAGAAAGTGGATTAGATTTGTTTTCGCTGTAATTAGTTTTAAGACGTACAAAGGTTTCACTATAATAAGACGCATCGTGTCTAGCATGATGCTGTCTTTTGTTGTAATGTTAACAGTACAAATCTTAATTTTAACAAACTTTATAACTAAAAATAGTTTATCTACACACTTCATGTAATACAGTAATTAAAATGTATACAGTATAATTAATATAGGCTATTCGTTAGAAATTCATCTACTACACTTTTTTTTTTGGCAAGGTTAGGGTTGGAAATGTGCAGATGGCATACAGCACTATGGTACCATCACATCATGCAAAGAAATATCAATCTTAAACTCTAACCAATATTATGAAGTTTTCACATACGCAATAAAGAGTGTTCGATGTTTAAAATTCGATAAAAATAATGGATTAATGAAATACCTAAATTGCGATGATTGACGATTAAAAATCGGAAAGAGCACTTCGCCAGCAAAACCCGCAGTAAACCTGGCCAAGGTTAAAGAGAAAACCTGGTTGACTGAACAGGAAACGCAACCAACCCCAAATGATTTATTTAAAAATCATTTTAAAAAAATCGTTTTATAATATCTATAATTTTAATTTATTTGCATAAAAAAATGTAATTTATTTGAAAAATTAAATTACTGTATATGTACAGTACTTTTGATTTTTTTTACATAAAAAATAAATGGCTGATATTCATTCATTCATTCATTCATTGACGGGGTAGATATGTCATATATGACATAAAAAAGTTTTTTATGTTATAAAAAAAAAATAAAAATAAAAATTCAAAAGTATTGTACATACAATTCAATTTCTCAAATCATTTAATTAAATATTGTCAAGATGTTTTCAACGAAAATGTTTTCAATGAAAAAATAATTTTTTACAATAAAATTAAAATTTAAAATAGGTGAAAAAGTTAACTTTAAATAAATATACCAATTATATTTAAATATAAAAAATATTGTGTTTATTAATAAAATTTATAAGTTTTTAAAATCAGAATTTTATATGCCTAGTTTTCTCCTGTTTTTATCAACTGTTATTTGACGCAGTTAGTACAACCCCCGTGGAATTACAAATTTAGCGAGCTTTTTCTCTCGCCACCTACGAGATCAATTCGAGATACGTAAGATGGTTGGTTGTTTATTTCTGTCGCGTCCACTTCGCTCCTTTAAAACCTTAATTTGGTGCTCATTAAAGTTGACATGGTATGCAGTGATGCATGTTTTTCACATGGTAGTAATTTTAATTCCATAAATTCCAACTCCTTCATTACATCTCAATTTTTTTGGGTACATTAAACAGGTAATGTACCAACTGTTACTCCGCTGTTGACAACCAGAGACGTTTAGGAATTTTGTCTCTTGAAGATGACCGAAGGTGAGCACAAAAATTTTTCTTTTTTCATTTCCTCTCTTCTGCTTTTCAATTTGTTTATTAATAATCACCATTCGTTCATTGCCTATCAAATAATACTACCTTCGAGAAGACGTGTTTCGTTTATCATCTATAGCCATTGAAAAATCTTATTTTAAAATGGTAATAAAAAACAAAAATTTAAAACGTGGAAGTATGCATGTTGGTGAATGTCGACGTCAATCATCATTGCCGCACCCCGGAAAAATGGCATTAAGTTCTTTTGAAGTAAATGCAGCACTTGTTTGTTTAATTGTGTTAAAACACAGTGCCCATTAACTAAGTGCCTAATAACGAGTATTTAACAAGATAAAAATGCATTTGTTGTAAGGCCACATTTCAAACCCCCCAAGAAAATGTTGCAGTTGGAAATGGTTTGTTGATTGCATGTTTTGTGAAAATGTTGAAAGTTTTTTGGTATAAGAAATTATTATTTTTTATAAGGATTCCTCAAGTATCGAATAACTGATAATAACATTAGTGAGATTAATTTTCCTATGTTTTTTTTTAATATTATGGAATTTGCCACAAGATTGTTGCCAAGAAATTAAATGTGTGTCATAAGTTGATACACTAAATTATGAGATGCTAAATTTATGTTGGAAATTTCGATCATTGTAGGGGATGATCGGGAGTTTCGAATGGCAATTGGTATCAAAATGGATCTGGAAATAACTGAAATTCAGTTTTGTTTTGCTAAATTTATAGTTTTAAATCGTTGGTTAACGTTAAATTCACAACCCGGTTAAGTGCTGTTTAGAGGTCCATTTAGAGGTACATCAATAGTAATAAGTGAAATGTTAATGTACGGTTTAATTAGGTTTTTCAATTTATACATCATTAATATATTTATCAAAGATATTTAGTTTGGCTTTCATCAGTGAACACACATTTTGGCGAGTACTTAATAGATTTAATGGTTCAGTTTTAACTTGTAATTATTAAATTCTCTATTACCCATTAATTGCATTGTTCCCAATATCGACAAGGCCATAATTCAACGTGGTATATAGTTTTACAGGACTCGTTTACTTTTGCAGACAAGTAGTTTACATTAATTTGGATTAAAAAATATTTTCGTATTATCGTTTATCGTTTTCTTGATTATTATACAACATTCATCAAGTTCGGCGAAGGCTGTTTTCGTTTAGCCATTTTTTAAAGAAATATTACAGTCAACTAATCTACAGATAGGACGCACACTCCTTCTCAAAAAGCTATTTATCATTTTATAAATTTGTGCTAATGATACCCAATATATCGATTCGTGATACCACTCTTAAATCTATAACCTATAAAAACATCATACGTACCCCCTCTATTATTTTCTAAGCTGAAGGTTTTTATACGGTCATGTAAAAAAATTTGGTTTCATATGATTCATCGAGACTAAGCATTCCTATTTGTTCATGTAACAAGTTCCTAAATGCTCATAATCAAAGAGTTTGCCAAACAAGGTACATGTAGGTGTGAAAAACAAAACCGCGATTCACATAAAATAAAGTTTATAATATGAAAAATGAATATACAATAAAAAATTTTGTTAAAGAAAAAATTCTTTGCTATGTATTTATCATTCCTAATTGCTAGTGTAAATTTTATGTAATGCACGGCTATTAGATTAGATTGATTATTTACAATCCAAGACTGTGTGCTTACAGATGCATATGTGTGTATTTGTATTTCTGTGTCTCTCGATACAAGTAAATGTGTATATGCAAAGGTATTTGCATTTCATTGTAGTATATATTTACGTGTATGTCTATTTATGTATCTGTACATAGGTGCATGTATAATATCAAAGACATATATCTCTATCTTTGTGCAGATAGCCACGTGTATCTTAATGTATGCTTGCAAAATAATATTTATATTTTTATGTATAATTATGAGTGTTGACTATGGTACAGATTCAAGTGCAAAAAATGTTGGTGATATCAAAGTGACAAGTGTTTTTTTTTTATTTTGGTTTTTATTCTTCTGATATGTGATACCAGTGTCTGGTGAAAGTGGTTGCAGGAAATACCACATGTGATTGTATTAATTGAAATGTCGCTCTTTAGTTAGTTGGTTATTAGTAGGCGCAGTTCTTACGTTGACAGATTTTCGTTTTCTCGGTTTCACCTTCGTATATCATCGAGAAATTGAGCGCTTCAATGCATGCTTGATATTTTCTGAATCCGACAATTATTATCATCATTATATCACACTATTTTCTATGCATTCCATAACTCGGAGAAAAGTGATACTGATGAAATTTGACCTTAAGACCTTGGGATGTGGCCAAAATGCTGTCAAGGACGTTTATTAATTATGAAAATGATGTCCAACAATTGTTTCACCCCTGCGAACAAGTTGATTGAGATGCTTGGCTCATACTTTTGAGAATGATTGTTTCAATACGAGCCAATAAGTTGTACGGATAAACGAGTTGTTTCCACTTTCGGAAAAAGTGTTTAGATCGATTGTTGTTTTTTTTTTTTTTTGGTGAAAACTTTTAAGATAGACGAACATGATTTGCTGTTGAAATCTTGGTTATTCACACTTATGAACTCGGCTACAAAGATACTTTAATAGAATTACATAAAAAAAATATCATGTTTCATGAATCGAGTGTTATATCATGATAAACATTAATTACTGTTTTTGTTCACTCGGTAGGTCTGTCTATATGTTGTTATAGCCTCCAACTGATGCTTAAAGATAGGTTTAATTTTTATTTTTGTTTATTTTTATCACACCAGGAGATCATGGACGATGATTGACATGATTTGAATTATGAGAACGGAATCAGACGAAAGTGAACCTGAAGTGAGAATTTTATTTTATTCAACGTATCGGTTTAATGTGGGGTTTGCAGTTAATAGAATGTGAATGTTGTATTATTATTTTTTTTTCATCAGAAAGAACCTTTGAGGTTCAATATCAGTTCAGATGTGCCGCCTGAACTTAATGAAGTTATTCATAACATCAAACAGGTACGTGTGATTATTATATATATAAAGTACTTTTTTCATTTTGTCAGATACAAAATTTTGATTGATTTTAATTGTTTTGAAATTATTTTTTGTCCTTAGGTTGCTGAAAGCAACTTATTCCATTGGAAAACATTTCCAATAATTTTGCCACCGCCCATAGCTGTTGTACAAGATGCAGAAAATCCAGGGAGGAAGGTATAGTAGACATGTTTTTATTTTTTTGCAATACAATTGCATGTTGTAATACGATACTGAAGAAATAATGGAATGGTTACAAAAAATACCATTGATGAACTTGTTCGTTGTGTAACCATTACTCAAAGTTGGTATTGCAAAGCTCTTTAATTGGTAAAGATTTGCAAAACCATTTGAAATGATGGATATGATATTAAAAATTTCAAAAGGAATTCCATTGATAACATGAAAAATAATGCTTATCATTTTTTGTGCAAAAATCTTAATGACATTTGTAAGAAATGGTTTCTTCATTTTTTTCCGATAGAAATTGATATTGGCAAAGTCAGATTACGTATTGTTCTATTAGTTTTGCAAACGAAGGGCCTGGTGTAAAAGAGTGTAAACATTTTTGTCAAAAATGACCTAGGAATTGTATTTGGATGTGTTAGGGGCAATTCTATCTACCTTCTTGACGCGTGATATTGAGCAAAACAACAAGCCAAGATATTAGTGCAAGAAGTGTGAAGTAGCCCCTAGACAACAAAGCAAGTTCAGATGTTTAAAAATGCGTTTTCCTCAAAATTGTAAAAATGTTACTTGACATTCTTTTATACCAGGCCTTTCAATTATTACATTATAGTTCACATGGAAGAGTTAGGTAGCGCTTTTGTGTGATATGATTTTACATTTCACGACAGAAAACGATCAGCATGCGGGATCTGTTCATCACCCCGTCGTTTGATGAACTGGACGCAGTGGCGATGGACAATAAGGGGAAGTCGAGGAAGCTGAACAAAAAACAACTGGAAACCATACGGCTAACTGGGTAAGTTGATGCCTATTTCAGCAACTTTAACTGAACAAATTGCAAAGTTTTTTTTCAGTTTGTGTATATTTTTATCACTTAATATCATATTTTATTTTTGTTGGATTAATTGTTAACATGATTTGTTTTTCATGTAGTGAATTTGAGATCGAGAGTTGTAATTTTCCGGGGCAAGTCCATGTCTGGCGTCTCAGTCAGTTGCTCCAGAAGGGAACTGAGAGAGCCCACGAAACATTGATGAATGTAAATCAATTTTATATTCTATTTTGTTGTTAATAACATTACCTAATTGTTACAGGGTGTGTGACCTAGTAAATTGATGGTTGAGTAAATTCTTGTTTCATTCTATTTCTTATTCAAGGATGTTGCCATTGCAGTGCGATTTGTTGTCGTTACTGCAAAGAATCGTCTTGCTTCACATTTTTTCAGTGTGTCACAATCACTCGTGTCTTTAAGTCAGGGATTATTGCAGCTATTAGGTATATTTTTCAACTAATGTAAAATAAATAATACGGTGCCTTTTGGACTGCCAATTGACGAAGTTTTTTTCGTTTCTTCAGATGTTTTTATTGGCATTCCCTCCTTATGTGCCAGAGATTTAGACTTGAAAATTCGCGAGGAAAGGTGCAAATATTTGGTAGCAGAACTTGTTGTAAAGGTAAATAATTTGATGCCAATAAACAATATCAAAATATATAATTATAATTTTAATATTGATAAATTTGTTTATAATTTTATAAACAAATGATGACAGCCAACTTTAGAAGAAGATTTGGATAATCTCTGCTTGTTTATTAAGCAACAAATAATGAAGCAGAAAGTAGAGAAATATAGAATAGTAAGTCACTTACTATAATAAGTAATACTGTTATCATCGAAAACGTTGATCGAGTTGAAATTTTTTCAATTTTCACTTGTTATTCAGGATCAAGAAATAACTCCTCCGGTGCCATACTTATTTCTTACTCCGAAAGGAATCGAAATAGACTTGCGACTGTTTAATAAAGGTTTGCAAATTTAAACATTTGCTAAATTTGTTTCTTGTGTGTGCATCGCAAAATTGTGATTTTTAATTGCGTCATGCACACACAAGATGGTTGGTGAGCAGACTTTTCCGGGATTGTCCCTGTGTTTCAGCACAAAGTTCGTTTGTGTAGCACACGGTATCATATCAACATAGCAATATTTTTTTATTGATGACGTAATATTAACAAAACATTCATCAATTTTTTTATTGATATATATAAGTTGTTTTATCGATATATCGTTTTGTGTCTCGATTTTTGGTTGTTTTTTGGTTCTCGGTTTCTGGTCACCCTAGTCATGCCACAGTGATAAGATGCTGATTATAAGTGAAAAATTATGGTGAACATGATGATCTTTAATTTTTTGTTTTAGAGTTAATCAGGAAAGCGCTTGTTATCTTGGCATCAATTCTCGAACAGGAAGCAAAGGGCTGGTTTCTCCAGTTTCGTGAAAAAACAATAGCAGACTTAAAATGTTAGTATATCGTTTAGCCTGTGCAATTTCTAAATCGGTTCTATGTGACGTGCTAAGGTAGTGAATTTATTTTTGTAGTGAAGAAAGTTACCGAAAGCGAAATTGAAAGGGTAAGCATTTTTATTAATTAAAAGTTTTGCTTAAAGATACTTGGATTTTAGATCCTATTATCATGAAGTTATTTATTTTTTTTGAAATATTTTAGCAAGCCAACTTGTCCATAATGGATGAGTATCTTCGGAGGGTTTATGGTGCAATACTCAGCAATCCTGACATTTTTTGTTTAGGACCAGGAATAGGTAAATACGATAGACTCTGAAATCTATTCGACACGCTGTGTTGAAGCGAAACGATTAATTTTCTCCATCATTTTCTTGCAGGGCAACTGCTTGTCGAGCATGCTCAGTCAATAATTCTCATGCATAGAGCGGTGGAGAACATTGAGTGCAAATTAAACCGGTCACAGAGTGAAGTAAGGGATTTTTGTGTTTTGAATACATGTCTTCATTAACTAATCTCCTAATTAAATCTTGCGATATCCTGTTGATTGCAGGTTGTAGTCAAAAAGTAATTTGGTTATGGCGAAAGATAACTTGTAAATCGATGAATCAATTTTATGCTGAACGCTTATGCATTAAATATCTTTGTATTTTAACTTAAGTTCAAATGGTGGTTTTTTTAAAGCATGATAAATCACTTGTTAAATGTTATTATTTTGTGAATCGATTGTTTGTTATTGCTTTCAGTTGAAAGATACTTTGCTATCAAGGAACAAAGTGTTGTCACGTATCAAAACGTGGCTGAGAGAAAAATTGGGAATTGCTGAGGTGAGCTTAATTAATTTGACAAGTCCACGTCATCTAGGTGTTTTTGTGCCACTTGGTATGTTTAAATTCATTTGTACAACGTTCATTGTATGAATGAACATAGGAGAAATTTAGGATGGAACATCTGTGGGCTGCTCATGAGGAAGCGCTGCATTTGTGTCGTGAACATCATCTGGATCAGAATATTTACTTTCTTCAAAGAGACTTAACATTTATGAAGGAGGTCTGCTTATTATTTTCTATTTTTCATAGCAGTATTTCAGATGGTGGATGTATAACATGATATTTATGCATTTGCTTTAGAGGGAGCCTATTCTTCTTCAGGAATTGAGCCGCGTAAAGATTCCAACACGCGTTTTTCATTGGCGCACTCAAATCTGGTTTCCGCACAACTGGGTAATCACTCGTGTCCATCAAGGGGAGTCGGAAATCATTCCGACCGTCATTAGCAAAACTTCCACGACAGCTTCCACTCGTTTCGATCCGAATGAGGTACCATTCATGTGTTGAAATTGTCATTTTGGAAGCATTGATCCTTTTTCTTAAAAGTGATATAAAGTTTTATCGATTTTTATTTTTTTAATTTTATTCAGCCTAGACATCTTATTGAAAAGCAAGTGACTCGTATGACGAGCACTCGAACCTTCTTTTGGAGATGGGCAAATTACTTTCACCGTACCTTTTCTTGGTTATGCAATGCCATGTTCATCTTGGGGGTAAACTATACCGACGTTGAAGCAAATTTCACAGCAAAATTGCATTTGATTCTTATGCCATAGTCGGATCGTTTTGTAGGTGGTCATACCGCTATGCAGTCCTGTAAGTCTTCGGGCTCTTTTCTCAGTGGAACCATTCATGCCTGACTTAGATACCAATAGCAAAGTAATTGTTTGTTTGTTTGTTTTATCATGACAAGTTGTCTTCATTTAAGGCACAGATTTCATTTTATGTTACGGTAAAACAATCTTGCCTTTTAAAATGTAGGGTGCGTTGATTCCACGAAGATCGTCTCTCACTCAAACACTGTGTTCACGGCTCATTAAGCTGTGGCGGCATGTTTCAAAATCGAGAACGGAGTTTGAAACCCGGCCAGACACCGGTTAGTGGGTTCACTTGAACGCGTTCGATTGGGTATTGATTCACCATTGCTAGCGTTTTAATAGGCAACTCATATTCAACAGGTTTCATAGGCAAAGGATTCACTCGCCATTTGAATAGGCTGTGGAATTATATTTTCAAAGGGCTTTGTGGAACCTTGATCATAATACTAGTATTTCCACTTTTATGTTTAGTGATTTCGTTGTTATCGCTTCTGATGGCTTTTCTAGCTCCATTATGGTATGTAACTTGGATACTAACAAACTTGTTATTGATTGAATTTGTAGTACAGGGTGTCACTAAAGTCACTCTTTGTGTGGTGAAATAAGACGAATTTCAGTAAAATGATTTTAGGACATTGTTCGTAATACGCATCCTTTTCAATACAAAATACGTATACAAATGTTTTCAAATATATGCATAAATTTTATTATTTAAATGTTTGAATGATGAAGATTATGCATATATTGTATGAAATTGTCTTTATTGTGCCAAATAGATGATGATAAAGGGACACCTGGTACAGGATTGGTGGATAACAGAACTTTATTTTTTTTTGTCGTTCATTTCTTATTTAGGGTTCCAGTCATCACTATTTTGTTTCATTTGGTGTGCATTACTATTTATGACTTTGATTGTCCAGGTATTGGTCATTTGAAAATACTTTTTTTTTTTAATGAAAGCTTCAGATTCGTAAAAAAACCAACGATTTCATTGAAACTTTTTCATTTCAATAGATTATGCGGAGCGCAATCGTTTGTTGATGTTTTTAGAAGCCATTGTTTGGCGAATATTTATTCTGGGATGCCTCCAGCCTATTGCTGCCATTGTCATTGCTTGTATTTTCTGTCCGCTCATTTGCCTTGCAATTTTAACAAGTAACAAAAAAATTTATTTTTTTGCCTTTTTTGCATGATTTTGAAAACTCGATGATATATTAATTTTGCATTATTTTTTTTAGTTGCTGTTATTCGTCGCACATTTAGGGTGGTGTGGGATACAATTTTATATCATGCGGTAATAAAGAAACGTGGACGCATTCCTGCTAGTGATAGTTTTGTAGCAAAGAGAATCGCCGGTCCAGGCTTAGAATCTAATTATTATTATCAAGTAAATAAGTTTCATGTTTCTATTTTAAACATTATTTTTTTTTTAAATGTTTTGCTTTATTCTAAATTATTTTTTTTTCAATAAAAGGTTTCTTCGGAACAAGCTTTAGCTGCATTTGAAGCCAAAATGGAAATTGATGAGCTTACTGCTTATCACGATGAAATGATGTTACTTATTCAAGAACCCCAAATTAATTTTAGGTGCTTTCTTTTTGTACTTTCATAAGTTTTCAACATTTTGTTTTGATAGGATTGATTTTATTTATTTAGTTTTTGTTTGTTTTTTTCAGTAATTTTGTTAAAAGATGTTTCCAGCCATTTTCTGCTGCTTTAGTCAAAGAAGGTGTATATAAACAATTGGAAAAAGAGGCTTTGGATATTGATACTACTTTAAAAGAAAAGATAGACAGGTAACATAATTAATTATAGGCAATTATTAAGATAGTATATCAAAATAGTATTTTAACTGCAATTTTCTTCTGCCTTAAAATTAATTATTTTTTATTTTAAGATTCTGAGATTTTTAGTATGTTATAAGTACTGCGTTTGGACATTTATTAAAAAGGTTAATTTTGTTTTTCATTTAGAAGGCGTCAGGAGTTGCAGACGGGATTAAACATATCTGTGCGCACGAAAATAAAATTAACTTCTCGAGAATTGAAGGTAATGAATGTCCGACTGTTGACTTGTCATTCTTCACTTTCACTTGTGATGATTAAAAGTTTCATCTTGAACTATGCAGGCAACTATTAAGCAAGCTGCTATAATGCTGGAAAAGTTTTATCCATCTCATGTGTTGAAGCGGCTCGCTTGTTCCGAAGAAGAATTTTGGGAAGCCAAAGGAATTGCATTTAGAGATTGGCCAGGTTACTGATTTTCGATTATCTTGGGGTTTTTTTAAGGATTTGTACATTTGGGACGAAATAATAATAATAACAACAACATGTGTACTATACGTCTTATGTTGTTTTCTTTCAGCACTGGCTGGAAGTATATTCTCGGAGATTTTCTCTCAAGAATTTCTAACTCCATTGGAAGACTTGGATACAAAGTTTCGATTGGAGGTTTGATATCTTATTTTCAAATTTTTGATACATGGATGTAATGTTTTTTCTTCTGTTAATTTGCTGAATGTTTTCAGGTTCATCATTTAAATTTGTTTCGTTATGCCGAAATGCTGCGAACTGCAGAATATCGAGATGATTTAGATGTCGTGAGCACCGTTCACACGCCGAAAGGTTAATAAAAAAAATTAATATTTATATATTTAAATAAAGTATATGAAAAAAAAAATATGTAGATTGTGTTTTAAACAGGTTCAACTATATACTTGATTATTATATGTTAAAATTTTTAATCGTATCTTTTTTTAATAAAGGCAATGTTCAAGTGCATTCTCCGTACTTGGATATTTCTACTTTCCACCCCATGACAAAGAAAAGTTCAACAACTCACAATGTAGAAAAAAGTAGAAGGTGAGTAATTATTATAAACTAGTATAAAAAAAAAACTGTCATTCAATCGGCACGTCGCTACCCTGGGCTAGTTAAAAAGCCTGTTGAATGACCACAACTGATATGAGGGTCCCCCAATTTCCAGGACTTTTTTGTACTTCTTTTATGATCAATCTTGTTGGCTGAAATTTTTGTAGCAAATTTCCTCCATGGAAACAGCGCCATAAAACGTTCAGTTACGACAAGCTAGTGATTCCCTTGCCAATCCCGCACCCGGCCCACATCTCGGTGATCATATACAATCGTGAAAACGAAGATCCCATACCCCAAGAGAGCGAGCAGTGCCAAGCCATTTTACGTGCGATCGAGGAATGTTCCAACCTTGGCTACGAGTACGTGAGCATCGATCTGACGCCTCCCGACACGCAGAGTCTGGAGAGTCAGTTTGAAACCGACGAAGGCGGACAAGGCGACATCTCCGCTCCCCCGCCGCGGCTCCGACGTAGCACGTCGGAAACCGGCGCGGAAAGCGTGCCGCTGGGTTTGAACGAAGACCAGCGGTCCAATAGTCAACTGAGTGGTAGCATCGGAGTGATTCTAGCATCGAGCGAAGACATTACTCTCGAAGCTGACGGAGAACGAGTCACTTACAGTCACAGTTCTTACAGCACCACCGTGTAAGCTATCCACTTTTATTTTCATTTCCTAGAATAACTTTTTAAGTTGTGCTGTTTTGGGTCGGTGACAGTTTTATGTCAAAGGCCCCTTTTTTAGGAAAATATTTTATATCGCCGAGCGTCAGTGGCTAATAATTGTTGCACTTATATATCCATTCTCATTATTATACTGTTGAGTTCGTTTTATTATTATTATTATTATAGATCTTTGTACGTGCTTTTTTTTTAATATTGTTTTTTTTTCATGTTGACAATTGATTTTTTTTATATAACTTTTTTGTTTGTTTGTTTGTTTTTTTTTGTTTATTTAATTTGAGATTGCTTTTTTTTTTGCTAGATAACAATTTTTATAAATGCTGTTAATACTCCTGTACATATACTTGTCGGTCATTTTCAACACACACGAAGTAGACTTAGCTTTTTCATTCCATCACATGTAAGTCAGAGTGTAGCGGAGGTTTGAAAACTTTTTATAACAAGCTTGCCATTCAATGTTAACAAAAAACGTACAAAAAAATATATACAAAAAACGAAAAGTCAAGAATGCGATGGCGTATCGTAGCTTCATAAAATGAATTTTGGATTTCTTTGTTGTTTTGTTTTTTAATAAATCTCATAATATATTTTGAGGTTAATTTCATCAAAATAAAAATGGATAGTAAGAAATTAGTTTATATAGTTTAAATTAATTATTTGAATTTGTGATTTGTTTAAAATTTCAGAGTTTAACATGTGAAATGCTTTTTTTAAGTACAATTTAGTTGAAAGTACAGTAGCTTTATTTCACGTAACAAAAAATTTTAAATTTCAATAATTTGTTACAAATGATATAATTTATATGAAGTAAACTGTCAGTTCATTACTAAAAATCAGTACATTTTCCCCTCACGTTATTTTGGTTTGATTAAAATCACTAATACTCAATTTCAAGTTCATCCAACGGTGGAGAAACAGTGACAGGGCCGGTTCACACCTCGTCTTCTGCCACTAGTCGAATGTAGTCCCTACTTTTCCACCTTATTTACTGATTCAAGTGCCTCACGTTTTATACATAATGCTTAAATTGAAGACTTGATTCTTTTTGGCACTTACAACGTTCTTCCAGGCAAGCCTTCGATTCAATGTTATGTTGTTTAAAAAAAAAATAATTCCAATGAATTAAAGTTTCTCCATTGTTTTAGTGGCAACTGATTCTCCGCTGACGGATGAAGTTGAAATTGAGTAGAACAAGACTGATGAAATGTATTTTCACGGGCAATTATTTTGTTTTGCAGTGCTCGTGTTATTTCATTGCCCAAATATGGTTTTGTCTTTTTTTGCAATTTTTTGTTTCATTATTATTTCAGTTCAACTTACTAACACTTTATAAGGATGTTAAAGTCTTTTCCTAACACCATCACGTTGTTGTGATAACCGATCACTTTTTATTCGTAGTTATTTGGCATTGGAAACCCACACGTTTAAATAACAAAACGAATTTTCCCAAATTTTTTTGTGTTATGTGAAAAGTTCAAAGGTTTTTTCGCATAGATCTTGCCTCAAAGAATGTACGGAACAGGAAAAAGTCAAACTTGATTGAAAGTGGCTTGTCCAGCATTTAGGTAACTATTTGCGGTTAAGTTTCATAGAAGTGATGTGAAGGAAAAAAATAAATGTTGGGAAAATATTAGTAACGGTGCCAATAAGAGATTTTTGTCGAGTGTTAAGAGATGAATACTGAAATGCCTAATTTCATTTATTTTATTTAGTTTCGTTAAGTTGGTTTTCGTTTCGTTCGTTGTAATATATATTTTTTTTTCTTTGTTAAATTTTTTCTTATTTTTTATTTTTTAATTTTCGTAACTCGTTGAGAGAAAAAGTGCTAACACGCACTTTTGTTCTTTTCAGAATTTAAAGCTCCTGCCACTGTTGTTGACAGTTTCGAGATGACTACGAAAATGATTCCAATGCCATTTACTTTATAATTATATTATTATTTTTTTTTAGCTCTGAAAAATTCTACAGAAAAATATTTTTTTTCAAAACTAACCTTTTATTAATTTTTGGTTATTTTTTTTTTGTGTGTGTATGTGAATAATAAATCAAAAAATGTCATGTTAATTTTTTTTCCAGTCGCATTTTCACGTATCATAGAAATTAGGCAGTTCAGTGATTAATATTTAATTTTTAATTTTTTTTTTGCTAGAAATTTTATTTTTTTTTGACCATAGAAAAATGTGTTTTCATATAAAAATAAACGGTGCAGCGAATTTGATGAAAAACTTTATCCGAATCATAGGAATTTATTATGTAGCTTTTTTATACGCCGCGTTGCTGTTTGTTCGAAGGTGATTTTTCGCATCATCATCATTACTACGGTGGTGTCGTTCTTTTCTAATTCAGTGTACAGTTTCTAGGCTCAGTGGAAAATATATATATTCGACTAGTTCGTACTGCATTATATACATACATTTCCCCATTTACCGATTTCTTAAAAAAAAATAAATAATAATAATAACGGTCACCGAATAATTATTGCGTGACTTAGCTAAATACGTGAAAAAGTCAAAAAAAGGGTGCCCGTTTTTTTTATCATCTCTGGTTAGATTTTAGAATTCTGTACATTCTTGAAAAACAAAATGGTCTCCCGTTCTCTTAATCCTTATTAGCAACTTTTAGCTTCTCTACCAATATAAATAATAATAATAATAATAATATGCAATTTCTTGTTTGTTTTTTTAAGTTACATGGAGATTAGGTGCAACACTTTTTTTATATAGAGACCTCGTTTATAGCTCATTGGTGTGATATATATATATACAGTAAATATATATATAAATATATTTTTTCTTCCTTGTTGTTAATGTAAATACCTTTGAATGTGTGTTAGCTATAATTCCATCAAAATTGTGCCCATTTTTGGTTCTTCCCGTCTTTTTAAACACGACTTTCTTTCACCAAATTTTTTCGAGCATGGTTTTTGCAAAACTACTAGCCCACCTAAAAAAAGCTATCTCATTAACTATTACCTTTTGGAATAATATATAAGTACGGATTGGTGATAGCAAAACATCAACGTATTCTGTATTGAAGATAGCATCATCTTATTCGAACGTACATTAGCTAAATACAGGGTGCATCAAAATGTGTTTGGATAAAATGCACAACAATTTTCTAAATAAAAGTGATATACAGTCGAATCTTGAGTTGCGAGCTAAATTCGTTTCTGGAAGCGTGCTTGTAATCCAAAAAAACTCGTACATCAAATCGAATATCCCCATTGTAATCACGTGACATTCTGCAGACAAGAGTACAGTACATACAGTATTGCATAGTACTACTCGTATATCAAGACCACGTTCGTTTATCAAGTTAAAATATACTTTGTCTTGCTCTAACCTTGTGTAACTTGGAACTTCATAAGGTAATAATGTTGCATATAAGAACACCATTGGGGTTATATTTGGTACTTTGTGCCATGCATACAAATCATAAGCAACATTCATAAGAACCTACTCATTTACACATGATTGCATTAAAGTAACATCATGATACAAAATTGCATTTTACATTCATTCAATGCACTTTTGTTACACCCTGTCTTTATTGAAAGTCATATTTAAAGTCAAATTTACCTTGCACTTTGGCAACAATCGGAATTTACTAAATGCGGCCATGTTTGTTTTTTCTTTTTAATCTTAAATTCAATTTATTTTGCATCATTCATTGATTTTTAGTAATTTACAGAATGCTAGAAATGTTTATCGACGATGATGGATTCATAGTTGTGCGTTTCGTTCATTTTAGTCGAAAATTTAATTGTCGCAATTTCATCGTTTAGTTTCTTTGAATTTCCGAAAGTACCGTACAAGAAACTTCCGGTAGTACGCTTATACAAAGAATTATCATAGGAAAGATTTTATGATGACGTAAAACAAAAAGATATAATTTTTTTGCTTGATTTATGAAGAAAAAAATTGAACATATATCGTTCGTAAGAAGAAAAATAACAACAACATTCTGAATCCCATATTATATCGAAAGAGTGAGTGTGTTATGAGAAAAATGAAATTATTTTGGGTTTATTACTGTTGAATTAAGTCATATGGTGAAAAAAAACAATATTGCATATTATCAATCTAGTTGTCAATATCATGAAGATGGTATCTAAAGAGAATATATTACATGTTGATGGCTTGTTTGTTTTTTTTGTCATTGGTGTGTTGCAACGTGATGTAAAGTTTGAGATTGCCGTAGTTTGATATAGGAACGTAGGTGGTATAATAGTGAGCAGTACATACAGTAGTAGTGACTTCTTCAGAAACAAGTTTGAAAAGAATGAGAAAATATCAGAGTATGTTCCGAGGTGATTACGTTATTATATATATGTATCGGAGTTTGCGATTCGTTTCTTTTATTTTGTGATGTACAGTGCCAATCGATTAGTCAGCTGAGTTATTTGGTTGGAATTTGACGTTTTCCGCAAGGGTTATGTATAGATTATGTCGCAGGAATTTTGAAACACAAAACTCATCAACGGCGTAGGTCTTAATACTAATTTCTCGTAGGTTCTTGAAATTTATTTATGCCCTGTTTGATTAGCTTCATCGGCAGTTTAGCGTTAACTTTTGTTTTCTCCCGCTTTACTTTTTTTTGTATATAACCTATTTATCGTATATTTTTATAAATATTGTATTTTGTAAATTACAATCCGTATTAAAAAGTTTAGGAGTTAAAGCACTATTTAAATATCAAATCGTTGAACGATATCACACAAAAGTTACGAAAAACAAATCTGTACAAAAAATGGAATATTTTGATTAATAATAATAATAATAATAATGAATACTACTACTACCAGTAGCATTACTTAGCATTTAGCTTTTTAACCACCAAAAAGTGTATTTTTAAATATTATAACATTATAATTTTGAATTGCTCAAAGTCGTCTGTGACAGTTTTTAGTTTCTAAAAGAAATTCTCACAAATTTTTAGCTTTATTTTTTTTTACATATATATAACGATATAGTTGGCGCATTACAAGTACCATAGGTTTGTTTTTTCATCATCATTCATCTTACAATAGGCATTTTTCTTTTTGCTTGTGTATATGCATATCATTCCTATATTTAAAATGGGAAGTCTGCACCAGCTTCAGTTGTTAATCAATCATTGTTTGTTTGTTTTTTACTCATTCTAAATGCAGCATTAACACTAACATGGAGATTAATATAAGTGTAAAGCGTTTATGGACTTGGTGGTATTTGTTGGGTGAAAGGTCGAGATCTTTCCGCACAAGATGGAATTCATTCATTTATCTGTCACTAGAAATAACCAAAGTTAACCCCCTTTGTGTGTGAAATATTATTGTTGGTTCTTTGAAATGTCTTTGAAAACAAAAAAACCTGAATGTGTTTTTATGTTGATTTTTATTTTGTAAGGACAATGCAAAGCTTTTTATGCATTATGATAAAAATAAAAGCCAAACATTACCAGTTGTGTGTTTCTTTTGCAGGTTCGTATTTCACGAGCAGTGCAATTTTTATAGGATAACTGTACTTGCAAAGAACAAAGTGGACCTTTTAACTGTTCTTCTCTTACTCTTTTATCTTATTTATTTTTTTATCATTTCCATTGTTCGAATACATGATGTTTTGTAGATGTTGAAAGTACAAGTTCTTTAATCGTGTAGGTTTCAGTTACAAGAAGACTCTGATTTTGAAATGTCCATGTGTCTTGAGCAATCTACTGCATAATCAACAAAAATCCCAATTCTCATTCTTAAGTGCATAGAAATGCTAATAACTTTTTTTCAGTAATGTCCAAATTAGATTTAATTGTTAAAAACTGGACAAAAATAGCTTTAAGTTGGCTACAGCAGTGGTTCTTAACCTTTTCTTTACCACAGTCTTGGAACTTGGACTTTCTGGAATGTAACAAATGTTTGGTCATATAAGTCTAATCATCTAGAAATTACTTTCCTAACATTAAACGGCAATCCATTTAACCGATTCCTAAAGGTTTCTATAACCATACTGTCGATAATAATTTTGTACGGTACCCTCCTTTAAATAACTATTGTTGTCATGGGGCCCCCGACACTTAACTAATAAAAAGAAATCAATTTTTGCTTTTGAGAAATTCGATGCTATTTGTAGCTTATTCATTATAATTATGTTTAGTATTGAGATGACCTCGTTGGATAAAATATCATAACACAACACACATTGGTGGTAGCCAAAATGCTAATTTCCAGGTCAGGCCTGAACACTGTTGAGTGTTATGTGATGATTTTCAGTCAATGGCTTATGCACAAGACTGACATTTTATTCGTGTGATTTCTTTCAATATAAAAGTTTACAAGTCGTAATATTTCTTCAAGCCTTTGCAGACCCCTGGTGGTCCGTAGACCATAGGTTAAGAACCACTGGGCTACAGTCATCATCCAAGTAGCTTGGTAAAAACATGGACATTTCAACTAGAATAATTAGCCTGAAGCGAACACACAGTAGATGGATAAAATAGTAAGTGTTGAATTTTACTATGATCACTTCTCACCCCCACTTTTTAATTTGTCTTGACTCGTTTATCATCATTCCAGATGCTGGTGTCTGAAGTTATGATAGTGATAGCAACCAGCGGTTCTGTCAATGATAACTGCTGTTTATTGATACAAAACATCATTTAGCTGCAAGATGGGCTTATGGCCGTCTGAATTCACTGCCAACTTTTTTTTTGTACTATGACTTATGTTTACCGTATATATTTTAAATAGGCAAGTTAATGCATCACTGAGGAAATATACCTGTTATATACTTGTAGTTAACACGCATTTCAATGGTGAACTAAACCATGAAATCGATACAACTATATAATGTCTCTTGGTAAGTTGTTGGGTTTCTTGACCTTTGAACCTAGGAACCATGAGGCCTTCTAAACAGGGATACCGAGTACTTAAGTACACATAAGTACATTTTCAGTACTTGGTACTTGTATTTAAGTACTTTGAAATTATGTAGTACTTGGTACTTGTAGTTTAAATACAAACTACAGTACTTGTACTTAAGTACCTAATAAGTACTTGAAATATAAGGAAGTAGAAATATTTGGGT